>QEPC01010648.1:534881-567332 GCA_003113815.1 Sphenodon punctatus | reverse complement strand
GGTGGTTTGTGGGGTTAAGGGTAGGGGAATGGTGGAACAAGATTGTTGGAGGGTTGTGAAAAAAGGGAAAGAGGAGTTAGGTTGTGATGGGGTATCGTGGGTAGGGCTAGGTGAGGAATTAGGAGAGTGGGAAGAATTTGACGACCTAGTACCAATTAGTGATGTGGGTTTAGTGGGGCCATCTCCCCCTGGTGAGAGGGGGGTGGAGGTGGTAAGGTTTTCTATGGGGGCAGTAGGAGATAAGATAGTGGCAGGTGGGACTTATCCGGTATTTGTGGGAGAGGTTATCGAGTGGGATATAGGCTAGGTGGGTATGTGATTATGTCGAGGTAGGAGTGTTAGGTGGGGTTTTGTATAGATATTTGGAATTTGGAATGTGATTCTGTTAATATGAAAAATTTTGTAGCTCCTTGGCCTATTTTGGGGCCTAAGGGGCTGTGGGGTGGGTATTATTGTTGAATGATGTAATGTTGGCTGGCCCCTCCCGGTGAGAGAGGGGGGAGCCAGCTGAGTATCCTGGTGGGAGCAGGATATATGGAAGGTTGGGGCCACCGCCTGATTGTAGGGGTGGCCAGATAGGGCATGATTGGATTTTGTGAACCTTGGTTTTTCATATTCTATTATTGTTGTATTAATGTATTTGTATTGAGATTGTGTGCTGGACCCCTGCGTGGGATTGGACCTCCAGTAAATGTATTACTTTTGTTGTACGCCGCCTCGAGTCTTCGGAAATGAGGCGGGATATAAATAAATATGATGATGATGATGACAATCGCGGGTCTCACTGCCAAAAATGGTTCTAAACACCGGACCGGGCAGATCCGTGGCTCGACCGATCTGAAGAACACCACCCTGGCACCCTTCCTCTTCTGATCAGTCTTCGAAACCCGAATACAGAGTTGCACCCTATCTGTTCCCAAACACACGTCACCCAACTGCAGGGCCCTGCCCGACTGATCCATACGCGAGCTCGCCACTAATTCACTCACCCTCAATGCAGCAAAAAAGGCAATGACAAAGGCCACTTGAAACAATTTAACCTCGAACTTGTCCACACAAATCTCCCCAAGCTTACCCACTATATCAGCTAACAACTTGGGGGACATAGGCGCCCGTGTGTCCACCCTGTCACTGCCCTGCCGCTTCCAGGACTCAAGCATAGCCTGGAGAACTGGGGAGCCCAGCAGATCTGAATTCCCTACCATCTTAGACAGGAAAGATAGGGCTGACCACTTCCCTGCAATCGTGCCTGGCGCCAAACCTTTCTTCCGAAGAGCCAGTCCAAACTGCACCATCTGTGGCAGAGGAACCGGAAAAACTATCGACCAACCTTTGCTCCTAGAAAAAACACTAAACTCCCTCAATGCCCTTTCGTACTGTTGCCATGTGGCCGGAGAGACCACCCCCTTTACCGCTTCTATAACCTCTAAAATCCAAGGTTCCAGAGCTCCTGGGGAACGTATTCCTGTTTCTCCCTGGCCTGTGGAGCGAGTTCCTGAAAACGTTGTATCTGGAAATGAGAAAGGGCATCAGCAATCTCGTTCTCCACCCCGGCACATGTTTTGCACAAAAAACTATGTTGTGCTTCAAACACCACAAAACAAAAAACCTCACTAGGCGCATAACTCTGATTTTGACAACAAACTGTTCACGATGTGCACAACAGCTAAATTGTCACACCAAAATAGCACTTTCCTATTGCTAAAATGCTCAACCCATAAAAAGACCGCCACCACTATTGGGAATAGCTCCAAAAACGTTAGGTCCTTTAACATCCCCGAGGTGCCCCAGTGGGTTGGCCACTGCTCCAAACACCACCTCCCGTGAAAATAAATTCCCAGCCCAGCCGACCCCGCCACATCGGAATGCACCTGCAACTCTGCTTCTAAACGAAGCACCTCCCTCCACATGCTGACACCATTGTGGCATTGGAGGAATTCCAACCACACTCCTAAATTCTCCCTCATCTCCTTGGTGACCCTGATATGATGATGTGGCAAGGAAACGCGGGCCGTTTTGGCATAAAGGTGGGACAAAAACGCCCTGCCAGGCGCCACGACCCGACAGGCAAAGTTTAACTTACCCAACAGGGATTGCAACACATGCAGCGTCACCTTGCTAGCCCCCATGCAGGCCGCGATGTCACTACAAAGTGCCCTCAACTTGTCCTCAGGCAACCGGGAACACTGAACCATCGAGTCCAATTCTATCCCTAAATATGTCAAGATCAGGGCTGGACCCTCAGTCTTTTCTTCCGCCAGTGGCACCCCAACTATCTCGGCCACCCGCCGGAAGGTCCTCAATAGTTCAGCACACTCTGCTGACCCAGCTCTCCCAATAATAATAATAAAAAAAATTGTTGGAAGCCGCCCCGAGCTGCGTGGCAGGAGGGGTGGGGTAGAAATTTATAAAATAAATAAATAAATAAATAAATAAAATAAACAAATAATCGTTGAGATAATGAGAAATTAGCCGCGTCCCTGCCCATCGCTTGACAATCCATTCCAATGCAGAGCTGAATTTCTCAAAAACGGCACATGAGATAGAGCATCCCATGGGCATCGCTTTATTATAGTAAAATTGGCCCTGGAATGCAAACCCCAATAATTCAAAATCCTTGGGGTGCACAGGCAAAAGCCGGAAGGCGGATTTCACATCGCTCTTCGCCATCAGAGCCCCTTTTCCACATTCGCGGAACAACTCCACCGCTTGATCAAAGGAAGCGTAGTGGACCGTACACAGCTCTGCTGGAATGAAGTCATTCACCGAAGACCCCCTGGGGTGCGAAAGGTGTTGTGTCAACCTATACTCCCCAGGAGCCTTCTTAGGAACTATTCCTAACGGCAATACCCTCAAGTTATCTGCCGGCAATGAATCAAATGGGCCCGCGATATGGCCCTCAGCCAATTCCTTTTTTATTTTCATCTCGACGACCCCTTCCATGCCCTTTACCAATCTCAGGTTCCTTGCCATTGCATGCTCACGCCTGCCCTCAAACGGAATCTCAAACCCATATTTAAAACCCTCAACTATATAACAAGCTAACTCTGGGTCGGGATACTCCCGCAACAAACGTTCCAACACCCACCACCTAACTGGTGTTGGCGCCCTTCCCTGGGCCAGCCTGCGCCCCCCCATTTCCTTTCCCTGACCTGGGTTGGAAACCCCTCTTCCCTCTTTGGTTCGGTCCATGCCGACGCTGACAATTGGTAGAGGGGTGGGACCCTCCACACTGCAAACACGCATGCCGGAACCTACAAAAGGAATGAAAACACTTCCCTTCGTTGAAATTCCAACACGCGAGCGATTGCTGCCCTTTCTTTGATTGCTCTCCACAAAAACTATCCACTGGCTGACCATCACCCTTGATGATGATATGGCCACTGTCAGCGCATACCACTTCCTTCCCCTGGACACACTCCAACCATAGGTCGTGGTCCTTTACATCCCAGCGTACCCCGGATGTGATTGCTGCATTCTGACGAAATGATTCATCATACCGCAGCCAACCAAAACCGTCCTTTGTGAGGTATGCCCGCCGCACTATGTCGAAATATTTCCACAGTGCGACTGCCCTCTCAGGGAATGCCTGCATCACCGCTCCAGCGTAGACGATGAAAGCAGATTCCCAGTTGGCCCAGTTTCTATCGATCCTACGCCTCTTCGCCCTCTCTAACTCCTTTGACTCGGGCCGCACGTTAGGATCTGGAATTGGATCACAAAAAAGGATCCCAAAGAGATCAATATAATCTCCCTTCCAGATCTTCTCCCTCACTGATTGCAGGAGATGTACCCCCAAAGGCGCCGACACCCAGGCATACCCCCCCTGCAACGGGGAAACCTCCTGTGCAGCCACACCAGCTGCCGCTACCCCTTGAATAGCCACGCTAGCCAGTGGTGCGATCTGCACCACTGCCATCCCCACTTGCACAGCCTGTACCCCGGTATCCAATGCCTGTCCAACCGACCCCTGTGGATGTCAAACATTGTCCACCCACACTAGATGGTTAGGATCCTGCTGTATGGGCAGTTGACCCGAACCTACTCCTAACAAACTCGCCCCTGGCTGTCCAGCCATTGCTGTCCCAGGGGGTTCGGCTGGTCCCCTGCCTGTAGCCCCAGCGCAACCCATCCCTGGTTGCCCCGCTATTGCTGACCCGGGGGGTATGACCATTCCCCTACCTGACCCCCCAGCGCTATCCCCTTCAGCCAGCATCACTCCTTGATGCTCCCTCGTGCCCCCTCCCTCCGTAGCCAGCTCGACTCCCTGGGCACTCACAGGGGGTGTGAGCAACTCACCAACACCGCTACCTGCCACAGCAGCAGCCACGACATCCTGCAGATCCTGGCGCCTCACTGACCGGGCTGCCTCGGCACAAGGTCCCGCGCCTTCCTCGAGCAGCTGAGTAATTCTTGTCATCTGCTGTTCCATCCTGTTCACCTTTTCTGCCAGTGCCTCGACCGCTGGCCCTCCAAAGTCCTGTCTAGCCTTGTCGTGAGACTGTGAAGACACATCCTGTGAGATATGGCTCTGCCTTCCCCCAGACAATCCTACCTGGGTCCAGAATGCCTGACACCTCCAGCCTGGTCATCATGTTGTCCCAACCAGACATTCTGGCTTCCATGGCCTGCAAAAAGGCCTGCCCGTGCCCCTGGTGAAGCCACCCTGCAGGGGGCTGCTGCCCACCTTGAGCCCCCAACATCTCACCAGCACCACCCCTGGGCACTAACTCCGCTTCCCTCGCAGGGGGTGCTGCACCCATACCGAGGCCAGGCCCGCTTGGTTGCGCATGCCCAGGCTACATTGCTCCTACACTAGGCCCTGCCACCAGTGGTGGGAACACAGGCCCCAGAGGAGCCCCCTCTTCCACCTCCACACCCTCTGATGCCAGGGGAGGGGGCGGAAAGACCGCCCCCTTTTTTTGCCCCCTCTTTCCCTGTGGCCTACCAGCCACCTGTCCCTTCTTTGTTCTACCCATTCTAAAAAAGGGGGGGGGTCTTACGCCCTACTACCCCACAAGCTGCTCGCCAAGGAATCGGGGAGGGAGTCACCCTCCAAAGACACCCAGGCTAAAGCGCCTGAAGAGAACCCCCCAGGCTGATTTGCCTGCTAGATAAAAAGGAGAGGGAGGGGGGGTATTCACACTCCCCACCAACCCAGGCTGAATTGCCTGAAAAAATTACAGGGGTGAAGGGGGATCCCACGCCCCAAAAAACCCTCGGCAACTGCCTCAAACTGCCTCTGGGCACTTACAGGAGGGGGGCGGGGTCCTTCTCCCCCCACGCCGCCCGCTCCCCTTAAGCACCCACCGCACACCCCCTTTGTTTCCTGACTCGCCCCTTTGCCACAAGAAACCCCCCGCTACTCCCTGGTGCTGGCTCCAACTGCCCCGCTCGCTCCGCGCTGCTCCCAAGGCCTCCCTGCTTCGCTAAGGCCCCCGAGACGCGTCCTCCTTCTGGCGCTGCTTGCGGCCGAATGCTGCAGTTCACGCACCTCCCGAACCACGTGGCTCAGCTGAGCCAATCACTCAGGCGCATTTTCGCGCCACTCCTATCTTGCTCTTTGCAGGCTGCAATGGAGCACGTTGGAGCCTGCAAGAGCCTCCCCACCCAGGAAGAAATCCTGAGGCGGCTTCCCGCCCCCGCTACCAGTGCCTGATTCCCCTGATGGGGCGGGCACAAATTTGTCCCTGCTCCGCACAAGGCTGCAGCAGGGCCCCTTGTAGCAATTTAAAGCAATTTAAAAGGGTAAGGTAGGGGAACCAGCAGTGGATCTTAAAAGCACATGGAGAATAAATAAGTCTTCAGGTTCTCTTTGAAGGTGAGGAACAGGTTTGAAATGAGAAACAAATTGGTTCTTGCAGCAATATCACAATAACTGAGAATTGCTGTAGAGATTTTGCCGCTTTCTCGGTTCCATGTCGAGATCTCAGATGAGACTCGATTTACTGGTTACTGGTTACCGTGTTTACTGGTTACTGGTTTACAATTTACCGTTTATCGTGTTTATCGTTAATCATGTTTGTCAGTTTGTCAGTTTATGTTTATGATAATGATAATCATGATAAGAACTGATAACAATATAACAGTGCAAATGGTACCTTGTAACATGGTAACTGTCAGGGGAGCCTGAGTCGGGGATCCACGGGGCAATCTTCCCAGACACCACACACTCACCCAGGAGACACAATTACTACCCGCAATGCCTGGCAGGGTTAGTGATCGAGGGATAAGAATTCCTGTCAGGATAGTGTAATTGCCCTTAGCATCTCCTAGGAGACATAGGCCTATCTCATCATGGGGTGCCGAGCAATCGGGGCAAGAGGGTTGCTCCTGTCCACCTCCCACCACCCACACGAACCAGGAGCAAGAAGGGGGAAGGACTGGCTAGTGCAGAAGGTGGAGGAGTCGCAGGGAAAGGGCCCAGGAAGCACGTGGCTGGGGAAGGACTCTGGCACAACGGGGAACGAGGAGGACGTGAAGGATCCCTGGGAAGGAAGGGAAAGGCAGACTTGCCCAGGTCGGAGGCCCACACGCACTCACACACACGCCGCGGAGTTAGGGCCATGGGGGGGAAGGGGGCACGCACTCACTCACGTTCACTCTCCAATAGGGACACAGGACACAACAATAGTTCAGGCAACAAGGTACTCAGCTGAGGAATCGCACTCTCTCTCTCTCTCCAGGAGGCCAGTCTTTGCACATCACCGGCGCTGTTTGCCTTGCAGTGCCGGTGTATATGGGGAATGCCACGTCCCCCTCATTGCGTCTGGAGCTGCAGTGAGCATCTCAGGTGCACAGGCTCCGCCCCCACGCTCCATGAAGTGGCGGGGGGGAAATCTCCTGCCGGTGTTGCCTGTGGCAGTTGCCTAGCAACTGCCGCTTCTTGTTCCTGCCCCAGAGGAGGAGCAGGTAAGTCTAAGGGAGGTGGCAGTTGGCTGACTCGTTGTCCGGGCATGGTCTGCCTGTGGGCTCTCAGCTGATGCGGCGGGGCCCTCCTCCGGGGAGCAACCTTTATAGTAACTGGAAATTAGGTAAACAGTAAGTGTAACTCGGTAACCAGCAATCCGGTAAATGGCAATCCGGTAAACGGCAATCCAATAAACAGTAAACAGTAATTCGTTTCTCGATTAGACTAAGACGAGAATCGCGATTCTCGGCAATAACCAAGAAAAAAATCAAGTTTCAGCACTAGTGAGGAGGGAGGAACTAAGATGGATAGCTGTAGTGAGTGAGTTCCACACTGAGGGGCCTACCACAACAAAGGTCCAATTGCCCGCCAACTTAAGATGTGATGGCAGGATCCCCAGACAGTGGGTGGCTTCTGAGCACAGATAATAGGGATGGACATTACGAAATCAGATTAATCCATAACTGTCCAGATTGGGCCATTACAGATTATTTATTAGTAATTACTTATTATTATTATTATTATTATTATTTTATTTATATAGCACCAGTGATGTACCCGGCACTGTACAATCAATAGTTACAGACAGGTCCCTACCCATAAGGGGCTTACAATCTAAGAGACAAGGGAGAGGTGAACATCGAGAGAGACAAGAGTACATTCATGAGGTTGAGAAGTGGCAGGCACACGTGCTTCACTTAATTACAGGGAAAGAGATTCTGACGCAGTTTCACTCATGACAAGCTAGGGAAGGCCTGACAGAAGAGGTGGTTTTTCAGGAGGGATTTGAAAGTTGGGAGGGAGCAGAGTGAACGTATCCAGGGAGGGCATTCCAGGCATAAGGCGCAGCAAGGGAGAAGGGTGAAGAGCTTGAGAGGAGCAGAGGGGTCGCAAGCAGACAAGGGTGGGGGCAAAGAAGGAGAGAAGCTCCCAGGCAGGAGTGTGGCAGGATAGAAGAGCAGACAGATATGGGGGAGCAAGACCTTGAAGAGTCTTGAAGGTGAAGACCAGGAGGTTGTGCTGAATGCGTTCCCATAGAGGGAACCAGTGTAGGTCAGAGAGGAGGGGCTGAACGTTGTCAAAGCAATGGGCAAGGGGGGTGATTTTGGCTGCAGAGCATTGAATGGAGTTGAGGGGGGCGAGATCAGAAGAGGGGAATCCAGAAAGGAGGAAGTTGCAGTCGTCAAGACGAGAGATGACTAAATCATGGACAAGGGTTTTTGCGGTGGCAACAGTAAGGCAAGGCTGGATTTTAGCAATATTATACAGAGTGAAGCGACAGGATTTATCAATGGCCTGGATCTGAGGCTTAAAGGAGAGGAAGGAGTCAAAGATGAATACCAGGCTACACGCCTGAGGGACCGGCTGTATGGTGACTCCCTCAATGGAAATTAAGAGGGAAGTAGGGGGGGAACATTTGGGAGGAAAGATGAGGAGTTCGGTCTTGGCCTTATTAAGCTTGAGTTGACGGCGAGGCATCCAGGCAGAGATGTCAATAAGATAGTCAGCAATACAAGACTGTATGGAGGGGGAGAGCGTGGGAGTGGAGATACAGAGTTGTGTATCATCAGCATACAGGTGATACTGGAAGCCGTGGGTTTCAATGAGTTTGCCCAGAGAAAGAGTGTAAAGGGAGAAGAGAAGAAGGCTGAGGACAGGGCCTTGGGGATTCGGGAAACCCCCACAGAGAGGGGAAGCAATGTAGAGGAGGTACCAGCTAGAGGAATATTGAAGGTGCAGTTTGAGAGATATGAGGAGAACCAGTCGAGAACAAAGTCCCGGAAACCAAGAGAGCGTAGTGAATCCAGGAGGAGGCCATGGTTAACAGTATCAAAGGCGGCAGAGAGATCAAGGAGAACAAGACTGGAGTAGAGGCCTTTAGACTTAACTAAGAGAAGGTCCTCGGTAATTTTGGCAAGGGCAGTCTCAGTTGAGTGGAGAGGGCAGATTAATCTGAATTACGCTATCAGTCATTTCAGATCTGGAGTTCTGGATCTGGATTTCCCCCCACCCCCATCCCCTAGGAGTATACTTACCAGCCTTGGAGGCCTGCATTGATGCATCACCATTGTTGTGGGGGCCCCCTCACTGCAACGTCCTCTCTGATCCAGATTGTGCATGTGCAAAATGGCTGCCCGGGCTGTTATGCACATTCACATCCTTCTCCAAAGTGGCAATGATGCTTCGCAATTTTAGAGAAGGCCAAGTGTGCGCAGAATTGTCTGGCAGCCATTTTTCATGCACAGAGTAATTTTTAAAGATTATTTTATTTTTAAATTACTGCGCATGTGCAAAATGACCACTGGACCATTCTGTGCATGTGCGCTCTTCTCCAAAATGGTGCCAGCAGCGTTGGTGCCATTTTGAAGAAGGATGCGTATGTACAAAATGGCCTTGGCAGCCATTTTCCCTAAAAAGGGAAGGTTAGAAACAGGTCGATAGTTGGCTGGGGAGTCAACATCCAAAGAGGGCTTCTTAAGCAGGGGCTGGACAACTGCATTTTTAACAACATCCAAAACCCTACCCTCCTGAAGGGAGGCACTGACAACGCCAGCTAGCAGCAGCCCCAGCATCTTCCTGCTGGCTTTCACCAGCCAGGATGGGCAAGGATCTAGTTCATAACTGGTCACTCTCACACCCCATGCACCTCCTCCACATCAGTTGGTGATACCGATTGAAACTGATCCAAATAAACAGGACAAGGCTGAGCTTCCAGAACCTCAAACTCTGACTCTGCAGGTAAAATGGCAGCAGCCAAATCATGGTGAATACGAGCGATTTTGTCTGCAAAGTAATTACTAAAAATGTCAGAGCAGGCATTAGATGACTCTATTTCCAGGCAGAGGCAGACTGGATTAACCAGTCCCCTCACTACCCGGAACAGTTCTGCCAGACAAGACTTCGCAGATGATATGATAGCAGAGACAAAACCTTTCTTCGCTGTCATCACAGCCACAGCATAGTCTTTAAAAACAATCTATGCTGCATTCGATCAGTTTCAGCACGAGTCGAGCACCACCTGTGCTCTAACCGCCTACTCTCCCTCTTCAGCTGCCTCAGGTCCTCTGTATACCAGGGGGACCTGTGCTGCCGCAGCAGAAGAAGCAGACATCTGGCTGCAACTGTGTTGATGGCCACAGTCAAGATGCCATTCCACAAAATGATCAGGTCATCAACAGAGTAGCTGCCAAGGTCAGTAGGCAGATCCCCCAGAGAGTTCTCAAAACTAGTTGGATCCATTAGTCTCTGAGGGCAGACCATCCTAATAGGTCCACCACCCCGACAAGGGTATAGAAGGGCAGGGATCTGTGCCTTCAGAAGGTAATGATCCAACCATGACAAAGGTGTCATAACCATCTCTCATAACCATAAACTTTCATTACACATGAAGATTGGCCTCCAGGCAGCTCCGCGGCTATCTCCTCTCCAATCTATGCCCCAGCCTCTTTAAGTCCACCAGATTGCTATTATACCACAGCATCCTGTGGACAGTTGAGACAACTAGCACTCGATGAGGAGCCTTGGAATTGAGGGCCCCCCTCTATCAGCTGGAAATAGCCATTGGTGAGCCTGTTGTTCACACCTCTGGTTGGAAGGGGCAGACAGATGAACACCAGCACTCATGATGAGGCTACTGAAATCCACTGGATTCATCAGTCTCTGAGACAGTTGAATGGCTGTGGTGCTGTTGGTTGGGTAGATCAGCACTCGCACTGAAATGCATGAGGTAATGGTTGGATCACTCAACAGGGGTGACCTGAACATCCAAAACATGAAAACATACTCTGAAGACAAGGTCAAGTGACTGGCCAGCCTTGTGTGTGCTCTCCTGGATAGGGTTGTAGTGGAATGTCGCAGCGGTAGCTGTTTCCGCAATTAGCGGTATGGCATGGCAGAGGCTTTCATTCCACTAGTTTCATTCTGCTACTTCCGCAGTTCCACTAATTTCATTTCGCTACTTCCACAGGTTTCGCAAAATAGCGGAAACAAGACATTTCCACTACTTCCGCCAGCGCCACAAAATAGTGGAACAGCGATTTTCCAACAGTTTCTGAAAATTCTGCAATTTTTCCGATAGTTTCCGAATTTTCAGAATGCCGGCGGAATTAGCGGAATGTCAGCAGAAAAGCCGCGGTGTGGCGCGGGCAATTCCGAAATGGCGGAATGGAATCGCGGCGCGGTAACAGCTGCTGCCACATCAGCCCTACTCCTGGACACTGTGGGCAAAACCCAAAGATGTCACTGTATCCAGGAATTCGAAGGCCGGATTCCTGGAACTGCTGCTGTGCACATTGAAGATGAGCACCCTTGGTTACTCCACCAGCAATGACAACACCAGCTCCAGGTCAGCCTCAAATCCATTCATATTACCTGGGAGGTCTACATACCAGCAGGACCATACATATTGGTCCTGTCCTAGTGGCACTGGACACAGCCGGACTCTTGAATGTATTTGCCTCCATGGTGGGCAAACTTGCACATTGCAGGTGGGATGAAAGAATCAAAGCCACCACCCCACCCCTCCCATTTCTTCATTCTAGATGAGGCTGGTGAATCACCAGGAACCCTGGCAGGACTAACCATTGCAAAACAGGGCCTTCAGCATCATCCAGCTACATCTCAGTGATGCATGCCAGGTCCAGGTGACACTCTATAATAGAATCACACAACGTATCTGTAGCAGGGAGCAGGCTATCTAGGCTGTGTGCCCTTTAAGGGGGTAGCACCAGCAGCGTGGTGCAGGTGCTATCAGAGGGTACTTTGGGGACATAGCCACCAAGGAACCACTCATCCGACCACCCATCAGAAGGTGGTGCGGGGGAATACGCACTCCCATGAGCCATGCAGCACCCACTCATGGCCGCTCATGGTGCACTGCCGAGAAATCTGAAGTGTGCTATGTGGGGAAAGCCAAAAAGTGTGTGGCAATGAGCGCCCATGCATCCCCTTCCCATATGAACTGGGGCAGTCACCCACACTGGCAGATAGGTTCCCCCACTCATAGTCACTATGGGTGGGGCATACAGCCTTTGCAGGTCACAGGAACTGGTCTCCAGCACCGGGGAGCCTGGTTCCCAAGCTTAGGTGTGGCTGAGCCAGCCCCAGGGTAAAAACCTGTGCAAGGCTTAGTACTGGAGAAACTATGAAGAGGCAGGAGCTGTGGAGAGAGCTGCCTCAGCCAAAGACAAAGGAGTGCCTCAACCCTGCTTGAAAGGTGTTGGCTAAGTCGGATGGTTGTACAGGCTGAGGCTACAGAAGGGATTGGTGCCTGGTCTGCAAAGCCTGTGAACACCAGTGATTAACGAAAGACTGTGAGAACCTATCTCTGGCCTGAGGAGGCACTATGCCTGACCCGAGAGGGGCTGAGACTGAGAAGCCCTAGGCCTCAAGGATATAGACTGTGGATATATAGAAACTGTGTATGGTGGAGGATTGTATTGTCGGGAAATAAAGAAACCTGAGCTGAAATTCCCCTAAAGAATGTGACTGGTGGACAGCATCCTGCAAGGACTTACCACAGTTCCCCTCTACCCTGTTACATTATTGGCCTTATTCACTACAGACCTGGCACTAACCCTCCAGATTTTCATGCAGGAAGACTCTAGACTGCCTGTTCCCCCTTAATCATTCGAGATATTCTCAATAGACTCCACAGCGATCTGCTTAAGGTATCTAGGATGAAGCACCCTCCACCATCACTGAGGATCTCCCTTTTCCCTGATTGTCACCCTGGTTGGTATCTGATAATGGCTCAGTTCCCTCACCCACAACAGACATCCTCCCTCCTCGTGAGACCATCTTTCATTCGCACACCACACCACAGACTGGCAGAAAGATCCCAGGCAGGAGACTCACTCACCTCCCTGGGAACCTACCACCACAAACTGCAGTCACATGCTAAGTCTTTGCAGGGACAGAGCCTAAAACATTATTTTGGAGGCTAACAAAAGTGTTGAAAATCAGCTAACATTTACTGTTCTCTAAACACTGCTCCCTCACTTCTAAGAGGAAAAGGTGGTGGTTTTATTTACGTGAGTGGGATAGATTTAGCAAAGTTGCATTCTAGTGTGGTAACAAAGGGAAATAGCTGAGCTGCAAACTCATCAAAAACAGAGTTGTTAATTGAGAAAGCTGACAGACTCATAACTACAGCAGTGCTTCTGGCTGCCACAATAATAAATGTAACTGTAGGTTTAGAGTAATTTGCTAATTTGCCTAAGTAACACCCACAGACAGCAACATGGCATAAATACATTAGCAGAAGCAACAACTATAACCAGCTCATACTGGCTCTTGGTTACTAGATGGATGGATCAGATGAGCTGGAAAACATTTAGAAAATAGAATAGAAATGGAATTGTTAACAATAGCGTGGCACATCATACGTGCTGGGTTCTGGGCATCGCTGCAGGATGCTGGCCCTTGAGCTGTGGCTGCTGCGCAGGCAGCACTCAGCTGGTGAGGTGCTGGGTGTCATGTGGCAGTATCAGAGCCACTTACCCTGCTCCTTCTTCCTTTCTTTTCCTCCACTCTGATGTTGGCCAGCTCCTCCTGCCTCCGTTCTGCAGCAAGCCTGGTTCGGAAATGATTAACATGAGACCCTTGCATCCTGTAATCCGGCCCTATCATCCACAGTGGTTTTCCTAACTATTCTCTTTCTCCTTTTTCCTGGCATGAATGCATTTCCTCCAGTCAACAGGATTGCACCCCAGCCCTCCTCATTCTGTCATGGGCGGGCGTGTCAGACTTCTCTGAATATCTGTAACAGGGTCCAACTCCAAGAAAGGTGACTTAACTCAAATTCCTTCATGCATATAAATGCTGAGGGAGCTGAGCAGGAATGCTGCAGGTGTTCATAAGTGAATTTCTCAGCTACCTGTGAAAATCCATGGAAGTGCTAGTCTGTGTCTCTTAGGAGCCTGATCCTGGGTACCGCTTTAGAATGACCAGCTGCAACATCAGAGATCCAAGGGGATGGACATCTCGACATTGCTAGAGGTCTCCCATGTTTCTTTGCTCAGTTAATTTCCCTTTCTGTGCTGCTTAAATGTTGTTGTTCCTCTAACTCAGGGGTGGGGAATCTTTTCCCTTCCAGGGGCACCTTGGAAAATGAGGACAAGCTCTGAAGGCCACTCACAAGTTGGAGGCGAGGGTGCTTAAGGGGTGCTCTCTGCAAGAGGAGGGTCCAGATCATGGGTCTGTGCCATGGATCTGTCCCCTATCCTTATGTGAAAGCCCCTCCTCTCTGCTCCCTTAGCCTGAGCCCAGTCTTTCAGTGCTTGATGGTAGGAACTGGATCCAGGGGCTGGAAAGGGGCCGAATAAAAACTAGCCGAGGTCTGCACCCGGCCCCTGGGCCTGAGGTTCCTCACCCGTGCACTAGCTCTTTCTTGGCATCATCCCCAAATTATATTTATTTATTTGTTTATTTAGTATTTATTTCTTTACACCATTTATATCCTGCCTCTTCTGCCTAGGCAGCTCGAGGCGTCTTACAAAAATTAAAATATTTTAAAATATATATAGAATACATAAAAGGGAGGCATAAAAGAAAATGAAAAACCCATCCTCCCCACCCACCCTCCCCACCCTTCACCCACCTCCTTCACCAAAGGCTTGGAGGAACAGCTAGGTCTTGCACTGTTGCCAAAATGAGGCAGTGCCTCAGGGCTAGCACTTTTCGTGGGTGTACGTCCCACTGAAGCGAATGGGATTTGTACCCATGCTACATGTTGCTGCTGGGGCTATCTGCTCAGAGGACCATGCTGCCTGTCTCTCAATGGTAACTGGGCAGTATTTGCAAGGACTGTGGATAGATGGATGGTATAATGTGTGCAAGCTTATACCAAACTGGGACTGTTTTATTTAACATCCGCCGTTAAATAATTCAACTCCCGGCAGTGTAATGCACGTGAAATAAGGGTGTTTTGTTTTTTTTCTAGCACAACTGCCAGGGATAGAGAGGGGGTGGGGGTAGCGAGAGAGAAGAGGTTCAGCCTTTTTTGTAGGCAGGGCAGCCATAGGTTTTTACCTTCCTAAAGCATATGCTGCAAGAGAAACAGTCAAGAGCTGATTCGTTGATTCTATCCTTTATTACTGTGTAGGAGTTAAGAACATAACAACATAAGTAGCGCCATACTGAGTCAAACTAGTAGTCCATCAAGCCCAGCATCCTGTCCTCCAACAGCGGCCAACCTCGATCACATGGGAGAAGAACCAGCAGTCACAATGGGCAATCCATTCCCCGTTGTTCACTCCCAGCTCCCGACAGTAAGAAGTTCATCCTGTAAGCTACTTGGTTAATAGCCATTAATGGACCTACTCTCCAAGAACTTATCCAGTCCTTTTTTAAACTCAGCTATACTACTGGCCCTGACAACGTTCTCTGGCAACAAATTCCATAAGTTAATTATGCGTTGAGTGAAAAAGTACTTCCTTTTATTTGTTTTAAGTCTGCCGGCAGTTGGTTTCATGGACTGTCCCCTAGTTCTAGTTCTATTTGAGAGAGTAAATAACGGTTTCTTATCTACTCATTCCACATCACTCAAGATTTTATAAACCTCTGTCATGTCCCCTCTCAGTCTTCTCTTCTCTAAGCAGAAGAGACCAAGCTTGTCAAGCCTCTCTTTGTACGGAAACTGTTCCATACCCATTATCATTCTCATTGCTCTTCTCTGTACCTTTTCTAGTTCCGCTATGTCTTTTTTGAGATGAGGCGACAAGAGCTGCACACAAAATTCCAGGTGCGGTTGCATCATTGATTTGTATAGAGGCATTATGACATCCTCAGTTTTATTCTCTATCCCTTTGCGAATAATTCCCAACATTCTATTTGCTTTTTTTACTGCTGCTCCACACTGGGCTGAGGATTTCAGTGTATTGTCTACAATCCCTCCCAGATCCTTTTCCTGAGTGGTAACTCCTAGCTTAGTACCCAGCATTGTGTACTCATAGTTTGGGTTGTTTTTCCCTATGTGCATCACTTTGCACTTGTCCACATTAAATCTCATCTGCCATTTAGATGCCCAGGCACCCAATTTTGTAAGATCCTGTTGCAGTTCTTCACAGTCTGCTCGTGTTTTAACTACCTTCAGTAACTTGGTGTCATCTGCAAATTTGATCACCTCACTCTTAATGCCCTTTTCCAGATCATTAATGAATACATTAAACAGCACCGGTCCCAATACAGATCTCTGGGGCACACCACTTTTTACATCTCCCCATTGTGAAAACTGACCATTCAGTCCTACTCTTTGCTTCCTATCCTTTAACCAGTTCCCGATCCATAGTAAGACACTACCTCCTATCCCATGACTTTTTAATTTTCTCAAGAGCCTTTTCTGTGGGACCTTATCAAATGCTTTCTGAAAATCCAGGTACACTATATCTACCAGGTCTCTTTTGTCCGCATGCTTATTTACACCCTCAAAGAATTCCAAGAGATTAGTGAGGCATTACTTACCTTTGCTAAATCCATGCTGACTCTTCCCCAATAAGCCATATTTATCAACATGCCCAGCAATTCTGTTCTTAATGATAGTTTCCACTATTTTGCCCTGCACAGATGTCAGGTTTACTGGTTTATCACATCTGGATTCCTTTTTAATATCGGGGTTACATTTGCCACCCTCCAGTCCTCCGGTACAGTGGCAGATTTTAGCGATAGGTTACAAATTACTAACAGTAGGTCTGCAATTTCATATTTGAGTTCCTTCAGAACTCTGGAGTGAATACCATCTGGTCCTGGTGATTTGTTAGTATTTACTTTGTCAGTTTGCTCTAGGACCTCCTCCAGAGTCATGTTGATTTGTGACAGCTCTTCCAATTCATCACTTACAAAGTAAGGTTCCGGCGTGGGTATTTCCCCAACATCCTCTGCAGTGAAGACCGAAGCAAATAACTCATTCAGCTTCTTTGCAATCTCCTTTTCCTCCCTAAGCACCCCTTTCACCCTCCGGTCATCTAACAGCCCAACCAACTCTCTAGCAGGCTTCCTGCTTCCGATGTACTTGAATAAGTTTTTATTATTAGTTTTAGCATCTTGAGCAAGTTGCTCCTCAAATTCCTTTTTGGCCTGCCTTAATGATTTGACTGTTCAATGATTTGATGATTAGTGTTGTTTGTTGCTAATGTTCTCACTATGGGGTTTGTTCCTGAGAGAAGTTTTTTTTTTGGGGGGGGTGTCAAAGGTCAGTGCCTACTAACTCACTTTATTACCCTGGGCATAAAGTTAGTTTAAAGGTGGGTACCTACTTCTCTAAACCTTACACTAAACAGTATAAGACCTTTTTATTTAGCCAGGCATTCAGTGGGCAGGGATAGATTGGGGGAAGACGATGAATTGTTTATAGTTTTGTGGGGTTTTAATTATTTATTTTACATTTGTATTTTATATGTGTGTTGTGAGCCACCCTGAGCCTTCGGGGATAGGGTGGGCTATAAGTCAAAATAAAGTAAAATAAATAAACTAGTGGGGGTCAATATGGAGATGGAGGCTTCTGCATTGGGGCATGCTCACATGTACTGTTCAGGGGAATTACCTCAATCTGTGAAGTCCTCTGCTATCCTAGTAATCTTCAGCACTGCTTCCGTTGTATTCCCCTCACACAGCATCTCTGTCACACTGAGTGGTGCTTCTTATTCCATCCGCTTCTTTACTGGAAGTTCCAAGCAGGGAAATCAGGGGAAAGAAAAGCTAAAAAACTTACAGTTTAAGAGAAAAGTTAAGGCACTTGTGGGAGGGGAGTTAGGGACTAGTGGGTTAGAACAAGGGGGTTGGGAGCCAGGACTCCTGGCTTCTTTGGGAAGGGAGTGGGTTCAATATGGAACATATATTTTCATCTTCATTCTGTCCAAGTACAATTGGACAGTGGGTAAAATGGGTAAGTGGGTAAAATGATAACAGTGGTCCTCCTGGTATCCCATCTGTCTTCTGAATTAGTTATTTCACTCGAAACCTTGTTATTGTAACTATTTCTAATTCCTCCTGTCATTCTACCCACCTACTTGCTCCTGCACACTCCCAGCCCCCTTGCTCTAACCTACTAGCCTTCCCTCCCCTTCCAGAGAACCCAGGAGTCCTGGCTCTCAGCCCCTTCTGCTCTATCCCACTAACCCCACCACTCCCCTCCCAGAGGACACACCCCACCTCGATTTTGAAAACACTCTCTGGAATTAGGCCTCTAGGCCTTTCTTTTAATATCTCAGCTTCCACAGGGGCTAGACACTCAGTTGTTCCTGGCACCATGTTTGGGGATCCCCCTGGAGCAGACTGCACCATCAGTTCCTCCCCTGGCCACCATTTTGAGGGTATGGTGTTACCAACATTAATTGCTAATTCGGGGGGAGGGGGCTAGAGACTCCCTAATTGCTGACACTATATATGGTGAGTCCCCTCTACATATCCCAACCATCGGTTTGTCTGTGGTTGGTTGTTTTCTGGGTGCTGGAAAATTGGAGATTTGGACCCTTAACTTGGCTTGGGGGAGTCCAATTGCAGCAAAAAAAGAAACAAAAAACCCCACCCCAACATATCTGGAGTTGGGAGAGTCTACTCTGTCGCATGCTGATCTTTTTTTTCCCCACTGATGGGGGCTCCTGATTTTCAAACTGGCCACCACTTCACTTCCTGGTTCTTTTTTTAGTGTTTTCTAGGGATCAGGGGGAAAAATAATCAAACCTTGAATTTTTAGAGAGCCCCAAGGGTGCTACTCTAAACAGTGTTTCCAGTTCTTCCTTACCTCCTTGCATTTTGTCATGGTTTGCCGCTGAATCTGAGCCTATCAGATCCACCATCTCTGTCTTCCTCTGCTGCTTTCAGACCGGGTGTACTTATCTCCATTTCTCTTTAAAACTCCCCAACCAAAAAGCTAGTTCCTCATCAGCCATAGTCCTAGTAGGATTTTCTAATCCACCCCCCTCCAGAATCTGCCTTTAGAAACTCCTGATGTGCGGTTGGAAACCATCTTCTGTCGTTCCCCTCTCAGTCTCTCTGCTGCCTTCACATGCTGCCCTCTGGTGGTTCTCTACTGCACATTACTCTGACTTTACTGGCTTTCCCAGAGACTGCAAGAGCTAAACAGCTGTGGAGAACTCTCAGCCTTGCCCCCATCTGACCTGCCATGTTCAAAAGCCCCTCTCACACTATTCCTCCCTGCACGTCAGCACCCTATCCCACATGGGTCATGTGCAACGTTATGGATGCTCACATTGACTTCAATGATTTCCCTAAACTTAAAACCACAAGACAGGTTTTAAAAATTCACAAACCGGAATCACCTACGAAACAACCCCTAATTACATAACAACAGTAAAAGCCAATGCAAACTATCAACATTAAGTACTGACACCCCCTTAAAAGTGCATCTGAAACCAGAAGTAAAAGCATTTTTTTTCTCCAACTTTTCAGCTGCTATAACCTTTTCTAGTTTTTGTCCAATTTGCATGAATTTTGGACAGGTTGTACCCCATACCCAAGCAACCCTGTCTGCCAAATGTCAGACCAATAGGATAAATTGTGCCAATTTTATAAGCAATAGAATGTTCATGCTTTATAATGGACAGTGCACCATAGATCCCGACACTCCATAATTTAACTCCTAGTTCTCCAAGGGACGGGTGTGGAAATGGAGGGTGTTTTTAGAACCTCCACATGGGGGGGATGCTTGTATGAATTGGGTGCATGGGGATGTGTGCTTCTGTGACCCACATACCGCCCACCCCGTCCATGCACAGGGCACTCTGGAAAAAGTTGGGAGTGCCCCGTGCATGGACAAGGTGGCCGGTGTGTAGACAAGGTGGCTATGCTTGGGGCCGCGCATTTGAAGCACTTCCACACCTGTCCCACGCACCGACTGTGGACCCCTCCCTGCCTGTCTTGTGTAAAAACACCAAGAGGCCCAAAGTAACTCTTCTGCAGTAATGACCTCCTTTTAAATAGACTTATGGAAATAAGCCCTATGTGGGGGATTTATTGTTTATGCTCACACGTTACTGATAAGCAGCCATTTCCTAGGTTATATTTCTCTGAAATGTTAATGTTGAAGGGAAGTAACTCCCATGATGGTAACTGAGTATTCTTAACCTCATTCCTAAAACTTAGGTCCAGGCATTTTTATGTCTGTAACCAGGGGTGTAGCTATAACGAGGCAGTAGGGGCAGCTCCACTGGAACCCATGAGCCTGGGGGGTCCACATGCATGTAGACTGCATATACACCCTTGGGTGGAGTGCTCCAGCAAGTGACTTATTCCGTCTTCTGCACCAGAACTAGGGTGGCCAGATATGCAGATTTTAGAAGACACTTATGAGAAATACAGGTTTCCAATGCAGCCCTGCAACCTGTTTTTCTCATTACTGTCCTCTAAAATTTGTATATCTGGCCACCCTAAACAGGGTCGATTCCCACCTGGCTACACACCTGTCTGTAACCAGGATGCCTTGCAGGAGGGCAAACCAGAATCGTGAGCATGCCTGATGAATATACAGAGATAAAAATGATTCCAAGGAGATCATCTTGGGGTGATTTCAGACGTGACGATATCACAGTGAACCACGCTCAATTCCGCGTGGTGGCTGTGATAGCGTCACGTCTGTTGGGGGAAACGTATGTTTCCCCCCAGATGTTACCACGGCTGGGGATTGCATTCGACATGTGAGCAGCCGAAGCGGGGGGACCGGAGGCTGCCGTGTGTCGAATGCAATCCCATGCCGGGGTGAACCCCGGCGTCATGTCTGATCGGGCACCACGGCCCGGGATCACCGGCGGGACCCCGGGCCGTGGCGAATCCGGCCTGACGCGGCGGCCTCATTGGCCCCGCCGCCCGCCCGTCTCCCCGGAGGGCCGGCGGCGGGAGCGTGGAGGGGGCGGGGCCATGCAGCCACACGTTGCGCCATGCGGCCCCGCCCCCTCCCAGATTCCCTGCCAGGATCCCCCCGGCACGTCTGTTGCGGCGTGACGGGGAGACCCCGGCGGGGAATGACTAGGGAGATTTCGGTACGGGGCCAACCGGCCCCGTTACGTCTGAAATCACCCTTGGTTTCAGAACTGCAGCATAGGCAGGTGTAATTGCAAACACAGGCTTGTGGCCTAGAAGGTGTCTTCACTGTGAGATCATAATGATCACATGCAATGAGATCCAGAAACCTGACTGTGGTGTTTATTTGTATTGTGATTTGTGGCCTTCAAGCCCAAACACTGAGCTGTGAGCTTTATTGTCGTCATGGCAAGTGGGGCAAGAAATGAATGGTAAGTTTAAAAATAAGGGGGCTGGGGGGAAGGAAGTAGAAACAGAAGAACAACTGTGCAGGATAACTTTAAAGGTCGAGTAGTTTTTATATGATGTGTAACACTGATCTAAGAAGGGTGCATTTCTGTCGCTTCCACTGAGGGCAGTTGGAGTTGTGTGTTCATCTCTCAGAGTAAAATGCAACATATTAACATTAAAGCACAGTATGTGTTATGATACTACTTGGCATTTCTGCTTTAATCAGATTTTTAGTACCTAGAAAATTAACATGCGTTTGTTGTTTTTCTCCTCATTATTTTAGGCAGTCTACCGTATGAATACAAGATTGTGATAGCAGGAAATCATGAACTGACCTTCGATCAAGAATTCATGGCAGACTTGATCAAGCAGGACTTTTACTATTTCCCTTCTGTGTCTAAGCTGAAACCGGAGAGCTATGAAAATGTACAGTCCCTTTTAACAAATTGTATCTATCTTCAAGACTCAGAAGTGACTGTGAGAGGATTCAGGATATACGGCTCCCCTTGGTAAGCAGCTCCTTAACCTAAATAAATGCATTGATTTTTAAAGCAGTAATTTCATACCTGTTGTCCATATCAGAATTACTGCACAAATGAAAAAGTAACGCCAACTTTTTCGCAAACTTCTAGCTCATCTGCTTTTTTTCCAGGGACAAAATGTTGGACTCAGGTAATAGAGTATGGGCCATTAAATGTGCATAGAAATGGGGAAAAATCAGTCTCTTTAGTGAAATATTTTTTATGACTTTAAACTTGGTACCTAGAAAATATATACAGTGTAACAGGTTGAAATTAATACAATACAGTTTTAATGCATGGTAAATACATCTGTTTAGCAGGTTCCATTTCAGAATAAAGAAAAGCCCAAATATGGAAGGCTTTGATGTATTTTAATTTATTGGGGGGTGGGGGGACACATTTTTTAAGGTGAAGTGTTTTGGGTTTGTTTTGCTTGTTTAGTTTAATGATGATCTACTATCCTGTGGAATGTTGGTTTCTTCAATATATTAATTACCTTCCTCAAGATGCAGCAGTTCAATTTCTGGAATAACTTCAGCTTTTATTAGTGAGACTTAACACTTCTGTTTTTACTGTGCTTCATTCCATTTTCACTTGGACTGAACAGTGAAAGAAGGGATAGAACCCT
The DNA here is from genome assembly GCA_003113815.1 of Sphenodon punctatus. NCBI lineage: Eukaryota > Metazoa > Chordata > Lepidosauria > Sphenodontia > Sphenodontidae > Sphenodon > Sphenodon punctatus. The sequence continues at coordinate 545,008 of QEPC01010648.1, read as the reverse complement.
AATTCCACTGCTTCAAAAGAACTGACTCCCAGCACTTGAGCTAAAGGAGGAACTTGTATATCTGTCAGCCATTGTTATCTTTGTTGGCCATTTGAATGGAAAAACTGAGGATTGAGTTAATCTGCAGTCTGAACTACTCTCTCACCACCACCCCCAATGTGATATGGTATATGTGATAAAGTAGCTGTGAGTAAATTTAGTACTTTTTATGAGCATGTATGTACATACAGGCATTAGAAACAAAGAACAATCGGAAATTAACCTACTTTTAAACTTGAAGTTTTTCTGGATCTGGTGTTCTTCCTTTTCAAATCCCATCAAGCTGGAGCATTGCAAACAAGTTGTCAGACCTGATGCGTATACCCCAGTGTGAATTCTTGCGTGGTGAATAAACTATGAAATCTATTTGAAATGTTTAAAAAATGAAAATTGGCATTTTCCCATTTAGCACATTTTCTGAGTGTTAATTTTCCCCAAGCTTATTATTCTGCATCAAAATCTCATCCTATTTAAATATGTCCATCTCCCTCAAATTTTCCCAGATTTTTTTGTATTTTCAGCCTACCCACTTACTGTGTTACAGTTTCATTCTCCAAGTTAATCTTGTATCTTCTCTACATTTGATCAGTGTACAACTTACATTGTATAACTACAGTGCTTTGCTCAGACTGAAGTTCTAAGGCTGCTTGCACATGTCCTGCTTTTTCAGAAAATAACAGTGACATGAGTTACGGATGGGCTGAAGACCCACATTATTTATTCACTGTGAGTTTTGTGTAATGGGGCCACGATGGATCTGCTATGATAATAACGGATCCTTGCCGACGTTACACAAAACTCACAATAAGTTTCTCCGGGGCAGGGGCAGCTCGGTCTCTGCAGTCCCCAGATCCACCATTAAATTGAATAAATACATAAATAAATAACCTCCCCCCAGCCCACCTGCACTCACCCCTTCCTCATCAGGCATGCTGTCCTTGGTCGGACTCCCCGCGCTTTGCTGCTGTGGGAGAAGTGATTCACTGGGAGGAAGTGACCAGTCCAGAAGGAAGTGACCCACCATCACTGGGTGAAAACAGACATGACACTAACCACCCTTTAACCACCCTTGGTGGTCATTTATGCATGTTTCAGGGCTGCATAGGGAACCAATATAGCCCTGCAACATGCATAAATAACCACCAAGGGTGGTTAAAGGGTGGTTAGCGTAATGTCTGTTTTCACCCAATGTTGCCATAAACCTGCTGCTCCACTCCAGTGAGTTTTGCGGTGAGTTTAATTAATGTTAAATTTGAATGCAATGAATGCACAACATTCAAATTTTAACATTATTTTGAACCTGTGTGAGTGACAGGGGTGGATTTCAGCCCTGTCATCTGTGATTAAAGTCACATTAGTTTTACCAACGAATAAGGGAAGGCTGCTTGCCCACATTACAATCCAACGTTAATTCCTTTTTAACGTTAGATTGTGTAAAGTGGGCAAGCAGCCTAACTCCTAACTTGCCTGACGAAGGACCATCTGAGGTCTGAGAGCTTGCATACCTCCACCAACTGTAGTTGATCCAATAAAAGATATCACTGTACTACTTTTCTCTACAACTTACATTGTGGTCTTAAGTATTAAGGCATACTGATTGGTATCACTTCCAATATTAACTTCTGCAGAGTACCAGTTGGCACCTCTCCTAAGTTTGACATTTCTCTGTAAATACAGTAATTACGCTTTTGCTGACAAAATATCTAGCAATCAGGAGTTTTCACTATGGTATTCCTAAGCAGTTACCATATTTGCAATGTCATTAATAATTTTTAAAGACCATAATGTATTAAAAAATCTTCTTAAAGGCTAGATAAACTCAATGAAAGCAGAAATAAGAACATAACTTAAGAAGTGACATACTGGTCAGGCAAATGGTCCATCAAGCCCAGCATCCTGTTTCCAACAGTGGCCAATCTTGGTTGCTCGGGAGAAGTACCCAACAGGTCACAGTGGAGCAATCCATTCCCGGCTGTTCACTCCCAGTTCCTGAAGGTCAAAGGTTACATCCCCCAAACTGCTTGGCTAGTAGCTGTTAATGGACCTACCCTCCAAGAACTTATCCAATCCATTTTTAAACCCAGCTATACTACCGGCCTGGACCACATCTTCTGGCAACAAATTCCATAAGTTAATTGTGCATGGAGTGAAAAAATACTTTCTTTTATTTGCTTTAAATATGTTGCCACTTAGTTTCATGGAATGTCCCCTAGTTCTAGTATTATTTGAGAGAGTAAATAACCACTCCCTATTTGCTCATTTCACACCACTTATGATTTTATAAACTTTTATCATATCCCCCTCTCTGTCATCTCTTCTCCAAGCTGAAGAGCCCTAACTCCTCAGACAGATGTTGTTCTATACCCGTTATCATTTTTGTTCCCCTTCTCTCTACCTTTTCTAGTTCTACTATATCTTTTTTGAGATGGGGCGAGCAGAACTGCACATAATATTCACGGTGCAGTTGCACCATAGATTTAAATAGAGGCATTATGCAGTTTTATTCTCTATCCCTTTCCAAATAATTCCTTACATTTTGTTTGCTTTTTTGGCCACTGCTGCATGTTGAACTGAGGATTTCAGTGTATTGTCCACAGTGACTCCAAGATCCTTTTTCTGAGTAGTAACCCTAATTTAGAACCCAGCATTTTGTAGATTCTAAATTATAGTTTTGATTATTTCCCCCTAAAACCATAAGTCGTGTCATACTGGGTCAGACCAATGGTCCATCAAGCCCAGAATTCTGCTCTGACAGTGGCCAATATTGGTCACTTGAGAGAAGTACCCAATCAGGTCACAATGGACAATCCATTCCCTGTTGTCCACTCTCAGCTCCCAACAGTAAGAAGTTACATCCCCTAAATTTTCTTGCTTAATAGCTGTTAATGGACCTACCCTCCAAGAACTCATTCAGTTGTTAGGAGCTGGGGATTGGAGCCTGGGAAGGGGCAAAGGGAAAAGCTGAGGCAGGGAGAGGGAAGGAATAGGTAATGGCAACCTTGGGTAAAGGAAACCTCTCAGCTGTTCTCTGGAATCTGGCCTAACAGAGCTTATGAGTCTCATTATCAAGGTCCAGGAAAGGGAATGAGGAACTGGAGCTGGGGATCAGGGAGTGAGGAACCAGAAGGGTACAGGATAACAGAAGACCAGATACAGGAGGGCAGGACCGCAGGGCTGAGCAAGGGGAGAGGTGGGCAAGGAAACAAGGCTTGGAACTGGGGGGTAAACAGGGACTGTGGGAGGAACACATCAGGCTAGCAAAACATCCACTGATAGACAAAATTGTGTGGGGGAAGGGAGAACACAGGACAAGTGGACACCAAGTTAAAGGAAGCAAGGACAAGGAAGACAAAGCAAGGAGCAGAATGCAACTAGAGCTGGAAGAGACAAGAGGAGAAGGAAATCAGGCTATACTTATTAAGGAAGGAATCAACACTCTACATACACAAGGAGAGGTAAGCAGCATACAAAGGCCACTTTCAGACATCCCCCCCCCCCCCCGGTGAGCATATTCTGGCTGGGGGGGGGGTAATGCGCAGCCAAGATATGCGTGGGGATTGGCTGGTCTGAAACACCCATCCACCCCTGCGCGGCTTTGCCGGCAGAGACGCGCAGGGATGCAAAACTCAATTTCCTGCTCTGCATCCCCGCGCATCTCTGCTCGCAAAGCCGCAGGGGGACTTTCAGACTAGCTGATCCCCGTGGTCTGAAGCCCTTTTAAAAATATTGGCATTGCATTCACTATTCTCCAGTCGTCTGGTATAATGGCAGATTTTAGAAGTAGGTTACAAATTAGCAATAGTAGGTCTGTGCTTTAATATTTGAATTCCTTCAGAGTGGGATGAATAGCATGTGGTTCTGGCGATTTGTTACTATTTAGTTTGTCAGTTTGCTCTAGAACCTCTTCCAGAGTCACATTGATTTGTGACAGTTATTCCAATTTATCACCTAAAAAGTGTAGTTCCTGAGTATCTCCCCAACATTGTCTACAGTGAAGAACAAAGTAAAGAATTCATTCAGCTTCTCTACGATGGCCTTATCCTCCCTGAGTGCCCTTTTCGCCCCCTGATCTTCTAATGACCAAACTGACTTTCTAGCAGGCTTCTTGCTTCTGATGTACTTGAAAAGGGATTTAGTATTATTTTTTTCATCTTTAGCAAGTAGCTTTTCAAATTTCCTCTTGGCCTGCCTTCCTATCATTTTTAATTTGGCAGTGCTTATGTTCCTTTGCTATTTTCCTTATTAGCTTTCCATTTTTAAAGATTCCTTTTTGGCTCTAATAGCCTTCTTCACCTCACCATGCCATGACATTTGGTCCTCTTGCTACCTTTTTTTTACTTCTGGAATACATTTAATATTGGCTTCCAAGATAGTGCTTTTAGATAGTCTAAACGCCTCTTGCAGACATTTAATCCATGCAACTGCTCCTTCCCTATAATAGTTTCCTCATTTTTGCATAGTTCCCCTTTTTAAAGTTTCTGTGCAAGTTTTATTTGTCATTCTCCCTCTTATAAATATGTCACATTTGATTATATTATGATCACTATTGCCAAGCGGCTCAACGTAGCTCCTCCTCTCATAGGTTCCAGGACCAGCTGCTCTAAGAAAGTCATTTATGGCAACTAGAAATGTTACCTCTGCATCACACCCCTAGGAGGCATTCGCCCAGTCAATACTAGGGTAATTGAAGTCACCCATTATTATTGCGTTTCTGACTTTAGTAGCATGTTTAATATCGGTCAGAATGTCATAGTCAGTCTCACCGTCCTGGTCAGGGGGTCAATACTGTAGTCTCACTGCTATACACTTCCCGGTTACACATGGAATTTCTATCCATAGAGATTCCAGAGTATAGTTCACTTCCAGTAAAATTTTAATCCTGCTTGACTCAATGTGTGTCTAACCTATAGCACCACCCCACCAGCAACTCTATCTACTCTGCCATTTCAATATATTTTGTACTCTGATATTAGTGTCCCATTGGTAATCGTTATTCCACCAGGTCTCTGAGATCCTTATTATGTCCATATTTTTATTTAGTGTCAAACATTCAAATTCTCTCATCTTACCCTTTACTCCCTTTTCCAGATATATTTTAGACTTCTAGCATTATACAGACACTTAAACATATTCTTTTTATTCTTATTCTGCTCATTATTTGGAATCATTTACATTTGTCTGTTCCACACTGATTCCCACCTGTGTTCTCTCAGCTTCTTTCCTATCCTCTATATTAGGATACTCAAATTCCCCTGAATTAACGGTATCCTTTGATGCCTCAAGCCCAAATCATGTGCTCCGCACCACCTGTCATCTTTCCCCTGGATTCTAGCTTAAGAACTGCTCTACCTCCTTTTTAATTTTTAGTGCCAGCAACTGGGTTCCGTTTTGGTTAAGGTGGAGCCCATCCCATCGGTATAGGCTCCCCCTTCCCCAGAAGGTTCTCCAGTTCCTAATGAATCTAAAGCCTTCCTCCCTGCACCATCATCTCATCCACGCATTTAGACTTCAGAGCTCATCAGCTCAGCCTGCTTCAACCAGGAAAGGACTTAAGGAAAGTTCAAGCACAACAAACCCACACACCCTACTTCTATAATCCAATCACCCACACTAGCACATAACACTCTCACCCCAAGCACACTCTAACACTATTATAAGAAGCTCATGATTTCCTGGAAGGAACACTTGCAGGGGTCAGTCTCACAGGCTGCTGCATTGATCAACGGCAGCAAGGGAAGCACGGAGGAGCCCTTTATGCATCTCCAAATGTTGACGCAGGCGCTCTGAGCGTATGGGCGGGGCCACCCTCGGAGCCTCATTCCCCAGCGCTTCCGAGCCCTGGCGCATGAGCCCCAGGAACTCGTCCTCTGCCGTGCTTGGAGCGACTTCTCCTGTCAGATCCAGCCCGCGTTGCGCTTCCTTGAGGCACGGGGGCAGGACCAACGTTCCCAGACCTGGGGGCTCTGCGTTGGGGGACCTGCTGTGCTTCCCTGCTGTATGCACTGCAGGGGTCTACACAGAGATCCCTCTTCCCCCATGACATGGTGTGGGGCGCTGCTGCCCCTTCCTCCCTCCTGCACTCCCGTGTTGCCTCCCTACTCTCCACCATGACCGGTACCTGACAATATGAAGCCTGGTTCTCTGTAGACATTTTAGTCTAGAGAGAGAGGGTGGTTACTGTATTGGATCCAAATGCTAATGTGGATAAGGTGCTGGACTTGGACCTGGGACCAGGATTTGAATCTTACCTTAGCCAATGAATTTGCTGGGGCTGATCCAATGGCCCACGTGGCACAGTGTGCTGGCAACAGAGGTGCGTGAGGTTCCTCCTCACGGGCATGGGCACACACAGTTGCATGGAGGAGCCACAGGCCATTGGATCAGCCCCAATGGGTGGCTTTGGGAAAGTCACAGCCTCTCAGTCTCTGTGAAATGGGAATACATATGTGTCTGTTTTTCCCTGTGTGTTCCCCTCATCCATCTTAGATTGTAAGCTCACTGGGCAGGGACCTGTCTTCGAAAATCTTTGACTGTAAAGCGCTATGTATGCCTAGAAGCGCTATAGAAATGATAAGTAGTAGTAAATGTAAAAAATGGAGGTGAAGAAACTCAGATTTATATATTTTATTGGACCAATTTCTGTTGGTGAGAATATGCAAGTTTTCAGCCCACAGGACTCTTCCTCAGACATGTAAGAAGTCGGAACAATACAGTCTGAGCAAATGCAGGGCAGGTGTATACAAGAAGGCAGTGACTTGCAGGGGGAGTGGATAGGAAAAAATAACTTAGCAGGGGCCAGCCTGTTCATAAAGAGTTTGGACTAGATTATAACGGTGGCCCTTCTAGCTTTAAAGACTATGAAATTAAAATAATTTTCCAAACCTTTCTGATACTGAAGCCATTTTAAATTTATTTCTAGCATGATCCTGAAGCTGTTTCATGCCAGCAATAGCCCTTAGCACCAGTGTGAATCTCACTGAAGTAAATGGCACTTGTGTTAGTGTGAAGGACTATGCTACTACTAAACAGTTTTAGGATTGTGCTGTTATTGTTCTTGCTATTTCTATTGTAGTCATACCCATGGGGCCCAATCAGGGACCTATTGTGCCAAAGCACTGTACATTACATAATAAAGGAGGCAGTGTCGGTCTCAGAGAGCTTACAATGTTGATGTTAGACAAAATGAAACAGATGAATGAAATGGATAAACAAAGGGTGATTTCAGATGTGACGGGGTGAATATTCACCCCGCCACGACCACAGTCAAACACGGCCCGCGTTTGACTGTGGTGAACGTCTGTTTGCTACCCGCCAGATGTTCACCACAGTCAAATGTGGAACGCGTTTGCATTCACCACACTTCTGGACCCGAGGATGTGAGCAGGTCCAGAAGTGTGGTGAATGGCCACCACGGCCGTGGTGAAGGGTTCGTCACGTTTGTTGACTCACCCTTCACCACGATCGGGGTTCGCTGTCCCGGTCCCGAGCGGGTGGTGCGGCTGGATAGGCCACACTTCCTGCCCGTCATGCTGGGGGGCGGGCCGACGGCAGCGCGCCGGGGGAGGGGCCGTGCAGCCGCACAGCCCCACCCCCTCAGTGGTGGGGTTACTCAACAGACGTTACGACTGCTGGAATTAACTGCGGGCCATGGTGTCTTGTTCCCCATGGGCGGGGGTGAAGGGGGGAAAGTCTGTTCGCCCCCCTCCCTTCACCCCCGCCCATGGTTCGAACCACACCATGGCCCACGGTCAATTCTGGCGGCTGTAACGTCTGAAATCACCCAAAATTGGGAAGTGTTGAGCAAATGAGGCAACAATAAATCAAATAGTTTGTTTAGCATAAAAGCAGATATTGCTCTCTGCTTCACTGTCTAGCTGGGAGGTATCCGTATATCAGCATCCTCCGCCAAGCCCATTCACTGAGCTGGGTGTGTACAGATACAAAGAAAAGTATTAAAACTGTTTTTGATCAAAGTTTAAATATTTTATCTATTACAATGACACACACGGGGCCACTCTCAGACTATTCAGGAAGGTTTCTGTTTTTGTTCAATTACAAGCTGAAGTGGTAGGAAATGCCAGAATTGGCATCTCCGTATTTCTGTCCAGTTGTGCATTTGCAAAAGTTGATGGCCTTTAATTGCATAGCCACAAAGTCTTCTTTCTGTAGCATCTCTTCTAGGGATGGACTTCAGTATTTACTTCTGTTTAGCAATTTACTTCTGTTTCATTTTTGTTTACTTTAGAATTTGTTCTGTTTCGTTTCTGTTTCGTTTTCCATTGAAGTCAATGGGAGCCTTTTCCCATAGACGTCAATGGAAAAAGGTCCACGGGGTTTCTAAAACTAGCCTGAGACCAGCCAGGGAGGACCAACCGTAACCCGTGCTGGAGAGCAGAGCTGGGAGACAGATCAGAATGGGAGAACAGCAGCGTTGCCAGAGCCCAGGTGAAATTGACAGGACTCAATTAACAAGTGGGGAATGTTGCAAAGTGGTGGAGTGTTGCAAGCCAAACAGCCCAGCAGAAGCAAACAGCAAAGGTGTCTTTTTCAAATTTAGATACTAAACAGGATTTTAGTATCTGCTGTTCGCGTTTAGTAGTATTAGTATTAATACTAAAGTGCCTACTTTAGTATTAATAGTAAGTTAGTATTCACACCCCTATCTCATCCTCAGTCAGCCCATAGGATGGACAGAGCATGGGGAATTGGATAGCTGTTTAATATTATTTCTTATTGTCACTGTTTAGTGTGTCAGGGTCCAGGCTTTATTTACATTTCATGTGGCCAACCCTGCAGTGAGTATGGAATTATTAATTGCAACATTGGCTTCTCCATGGCGTTCCTCAATGTACTATCTGAGAGCACCACAAACGCTAGTGAATTTGATGTTCATAACACCCAGATGAACTAGGGAAGTGCTAATCCCATTTCAATGGAGAAAGCTGAGACACAGGGAGATTAAAACCAAAATTTGCAAAAGCGTTCAGCAACTATGGGTGACCAGGCTGTTGGATAAGTAGCTTGCAACAGCCAGGATCTGACTTTTGAGAGCGTTTAGCATTTATAATCTTCTGTTGGCCTTTCAGAAATATCGAGGGCCTTTTATCTGGTTATCATCACTGCTGTAAAATATGCCATATATGGCCCTTTTCACACAGACACTCTAACACAGATAAAATAGTTGTTACATTTTATTATACATGTTGCAGGGCACCCATAGAGCACACCTGTAGCCCTGCAACATGTATAATAAAATGCAACACCCATTTTATCAGTGTTAGAGTGTCTGTGTGAAAAGGCCCTATGCCCAAAAGCCATGCAGAGATATGGATGGGCATATTCACTAGGAGAGAGAGGGGAGAGATTGCCTCCCTGGTCCTCCTGGATGTTTCAGAGCAGGGACAGCCTGCCCCACCTCTGCGCTGCCTGCACATTTGGCGGGCTGCCTTTAAATTGACAGGCCCAGGAGTGAGCTGGGGCAGCTGTCCTTGTGAAGACACCCACTGATCTAGTATTGCCTATTGAGCAGTATTGAGGGCAAGAGTCTGCTCACTTTACTCAGGCAAGGTACTTCATTTCTATCAGTAGGATTAGCGTTGAGTTTGTAGTTGTGTGTGTGGTATTTTCTAAGGCAGAATGCTATCAGATTCTCTCCCACTCTAGTTCAGGGGTGGGTAACCTCAGGCCTGGGCGTCAAAGGTGACCCGCAGCATGTTTTTGAAAGTTCCCTTTCCAGTTCCTAGATTTGGCCCCCTGGATCCAGTTTATTTATTTATTTTCCAGATTTGTACCCCGCCCCTCCTGCAATGCAGCTCGGGGCGGCTTCCAACAATAAAAACAATCAAAATACACTAAAATTCATTTTAAAAACAATCAAATATTAAATATAAAATATAAAACAGGGCTAGACATGTAAAATAAATAAATGGGTGGGGGACTAAAATCCTCCCTCCCCACCCTCCCTCCCAACCAAAGGCCTGGGCAAACAGCCAGGTCTTACAGTTCCGCCGAAATGTTAAAAGGCTTGGGGCCAGGCGAGCTTCCTCCGGAAGGGAGTTCCACAGCCGCGGTCCCACCACCGAGAATGC
>QEPC01010648.1:505672-532389 GCA_003113815.1 Sphenodon punctatus | reverse complement strand
CCGTCCTCACAGCCTCAACATAGGACCGCAAATGGGCCCTATGGAGAAGACGGTCGGAGTCAGATCGAGTCCGACGCCAGCGTCGCTCTAGCCTCCTGCCTACACACTTCATACACCGCATCGCTCTAGCCTCCTGCCTACACACTTCATGTCCTTGATACCGCACCCACCCTGCCTCAGCCAGCTTGGGGCAGCTCACAATATACAAACATCAATAAAACAATATTACAATAAAATATAACATTATTATAATAAAATATAAGTAAAGGAACCCATCTTCCCCCCAACCCACACTCCCTCCCCACCCTACCCATCTCCTTCTCCGAACGCCTGGTGGAACGATAAGGTCTTAGCCGCCAGAAGGTGAGCAGATTCGAGCAGAGGTGGGACGACTCTGGGAGGGAGTTCCATAGCAGAGAACGCCCTCCTCATAGTGACCATCCGCCAATAATGCAGGACCTCAAGGAGAGCGCTTCTGGCAGATCACAGAGGCTGGCTTAGGGCCCGGAGAATGAGGCAGTCCTTCAGATAAGTGGGACCCAGATTGTGGAGGGCTTTAAAGGTTTTTTAAAAAGCACCTTGAATCAGTCCAGAAAGACTATTGACAGTCAGTGCTAAGCACACAGAACTGGAGTTATATGCTCATGCCGGCCAGGCCCCATAAGGAGACAGGCTGACAGTCTCACTAGCTTCAGCCTCCGGACTGTCACCATCAGCAGTCCCATGTAAAGCACATTACAGTAGTCTAGTTTTGAGGTAATGAAAGCATGGATGATGGTGGCAAGGTCAGAATTAGAAATATAGGACCAGAGTCTTCTAACCAGATGTAATTGGTGGATGTAACTGGAATCTTCCAGTACTCACTGTGACTTGTTTGTTGACTTTTTTGAGGATAAAATTGCCTGGATCCACCATGATTTCATCACCGCACCTTTGTCAATGGGAAAACCAGAAGTAATGGAAGCCTGTGTTATGAGAGCAGTTTCAGTGTGTGTCATCCACTGATGCAGGGGATGTCCTTGGGACTGTTAGGGCCACCTGGTGTGAATTTGACCCGTGCCCATCCTGACTGGTTAAGGCCAGCCAGGAGACATTGGGGCCATTGTTGGCTGGGGTAGTCAGTGCCTCTTTTAGGAAGGGCAGAGTGCTGGACTGTCTCAAGGAGGCAGTAGTGCGGTCTCTGCTCAAGAAACCATCTTTGGATGTTGACTCCCTGGCCAACTATTTGCCAGTCTCTAACTTTTCCTTTTTAGGGAAGGTTATTGAACAGGTAGCAGCCCAGCAGCTCCAGGGGCATCTGAACCGTGTCAGTTTTCTGGACCCCTTGCAGTCTGGCTTTCAACCAGGTTTTGGCATTCAGACTGTGCTTGTGGCCTTAGTTGACGACCTCTACTGTGAGTTGGACCAGGGTCCTTCGACCCTGATGATCCTGTTGGATCTCTCGGCTGCATTTGACACTGTTGATCATGAGATGTTGGTGGCCCGCTTGTGGGACCGTGCCAGAGGGGGTGGGACTGCTCTTGAATGGTTCTGTTCCTTCCTAGCCAGGAGAACTCAACATGTGGTACTGGGTTCATCTCCCCAGGACCTCACGTGTGGAGTCCCGCAAATTTCAATTTTTTCCCTTCTCCTGTTCAACATGTACATAGAGCCTTTGGGTGAGGTCATCAGAGGGTTTGGTGTGTGGTGTCATCAATATGTTGATGACACCCAACTTTACCTCTCTTTTTCAGGTGACCCAGGCCTGTCAGTCTCAGTGCTTACCCGGTGTCTGATGGCTGTGGGGGACTGGATGAGGGTGAGCCAACTGAAGCTGAATCCTGATAAGATGAAGATGATGCTGGTGGAAGGTTCGGAGTCTGGGAGTGCTCCTGGACTCATGGCTCTACCTGGATGCCCAGCTGGCTGCTGTGGCAAAGGGAGCATTCCACCAATTACATCTGCTGCAACGGTTTGTCTGTAGACAGAGTCCATAGGTCTAAGTCTCTGACCTTGCCACCATCATCCATGCTTTCATCACTTCAAGATTAGACTACTGCAATGCGCGCTACATGGTGATGGTCTGGAAGCTGCAGCTGGTGCAGAATGCGGCGGCCTGCCTCCTTATGGGTATGGGGCACCGCAAGCACATTACACCGAGACTGCCAGGCCCGGTCTGCTGAAAATGAGAGGTGACTGCCAGGCTGCCAGACTGACTGCCAGGTCAGCTGAAAATAAGAGGTAGAGCCAAATGTCATCAGCATATTGATGACCGCACCCAAAACCCCTCACGATTTCGCCCAGTGACTGCATATACACGCTGAATGGGGGGGGGGGGGAGGACAGAACAGGACCCTGCGGCACGTCACATGATAGGCCCCAGGGAGACAATGAACAGTCCCCCAGCACCACCCACTGGTATTTTCCAGCTAGGAAAGAACAGAACCACTGAAAAACAGTCCCACTCACCCCACCCAGATCACACAATGCCTCATGGTCAACAGTATCAAATGCCACTGAAAGATACAGAATCAGGGTTGAATTTTCCCTGTCCAATTCTAGATGCAGGTTGTCAACCAAAGCCACAAGCACAGTCTCAGTGCCATAACCCAGACTAAAACCAGACTGCGACAAGTCTAAAAAACCAATGCCATCCAGATGCACCCAGAGCTGCTGAGCCACTGCCCACTCAATAACCTTTCCTAAAAAGGGGAGGTTAGAGACAGGTCGATAGTGGGCAAGGGAATCAACGTCAAGTGAAGACTTCTTGAGCAAACGCCAAACCAGAGCCTCCTTGAGGCAGTCTGGCAACCTGCCCTCCCGCAGGGAGGCGTTGATTACCCACTGATAGGAGACAGATCCATGGCATACATCTATGATCTGGACCCTCCTTTTCTTGAGCTCACCCTTTAAGCACCCCTGTCTCCAACTTCTGAGTAGTCCTCACAGCTTGTCCTAATTCTCAAAGTGCCCCCACTACCCAAAAGGAAAAAGTTCCCCATCCCTGATGTAGTGTAGATTTCAGTTTTTGCATGGGCAAAATATATATTTTCAAGGGGTGTGCATGTCATTTTCGTTATTACAATAGCAATAACAAAAATTGTCATTTTCATTTTCGTTATTGCAATAACAAAAATAACAACCGAGAATAACAATGATATCTAAAACAACCGAGAATACCGATAATGATATTGCTAAAGATATAGATATCGATAATGATATAGATAATGATATCGATAACAATATCAATAACGATATAGACAATGATATCGATAACAAAAATGATAAAAATGACAATGTTGTTATCATTGTCATTATTATTAGTGCTGTGGCAATTGGGTTTCGGAGGGAAAATGTGGAGAGAAGAGGTGGGAGCAGACATCTCAGGGTCTTAACAGGGTTGAACACTTGAATTGTGCCTGTGTTGGGAGGCGCAAGCAGCTCAGAAGTATCTAATGGACGTATCGCTGGCCAATGACCAGCGTAAGCAGGCCCCAGAAGCCTCATGGCACTCTGTGATTGCTCAATGCCTGCTGCCTCCCAGAACCAATCAGGGGGACTCTGGGAGAGGGAACTACAACCCTTTATAATGGGAGGGCCAGGTTTTTTCTCTCTGTTCTGTTAGAGCTCTGCTTGTCAGGTTGCGTTTACAGAACTGTGGTGCTTGCACACAAAAAATCCTCCCTAGCCCTCATTGTATTACCACCAATACCTTTCCTTCCTCATACCCTACATTTTACCTTTTTCCTTTCCCTGCCCTTCTCCCCCCTGTACATTATATAGTGATAGGTAGTATAAATTAGATATAGATATATATTATAGACATGTAGATTAGAATAGTTATATAGATAATTGATTAGATGATAGTTTTCCTTTTCCCTTCGCCTGTCTTCCTTAGATTTAGATAGATATTAGTTGTGCACGGGAATCAATAATGATACCAATACCAAAAATATAATCTTTGTTTGAAATGGTACCGATATCAATAATGATATTGATAAAGATAACAAATGTCGATAACAATAATGAATATCGATAACGATATTGATACCGATAACAAAAACTATAAGAAAAACAATAACAAAAATGATAATGAAAATGACATTGTCATTAGTAACGATAACAAAAACGACAGTTTTGAATAACAAAAATGAAAAACAAAAACAAAATGGGGGCCTGGGGCACACCCCTAGTATTTTCTATCTGATCAAACCCATCCTCAGCCTGCTTCTCCAACCCAGTATCCTCTGGATCTTACCTCTGTTTTAATAAATATGGTTCTAATAGTTTCTGTCATTCCTCGCTGAGCTTGGTCTCCATCAGTAAAATAATGTAATATAAAGATTGATAGGCTCCTCTCAAGAGAGGCACTTGTTTCTACTTTACCAGTGATGAATCATCTCAGGTTTCTTTTCCCAAACATTGTACACATTTTCACAGGCGCTGAGATGCACATCATTTAAAATGTATTAAAGTAAAAGATTTACACCATTTAACACAACCATGTTAAATGTTAGCCCCTTCCATGTTGGGAGCATGCCTCACAAAATGCAGCAGCAGTCATAATAAATCTCCGATTTCATATCTTTTGAAATTCACATAGAACGCTTGTATTGCTCTTAGCCTGTTTATGCCTGAGTGTTTTAAAAAAACAACCCTCTCTGAACAGAATTCCTTTACATTCATACAAAACACATATTACTCACTAACCTTTCGTGTTACGTAAGGTAAATGTAAGTGGGTTTTCTGTCCTCTGCTATGAGGGAAAATAGCATGAAAGGCTGCTGTACTTTATACCAGCACGCCATTTCACATAGCTTTCCCCCACTCCCCGGTTGCTCAGGATTTAAGAATAGGGATAATCAGAGCAGGATTACCTCTGTACTGTTACCTTGAGCAAAAAGAAAATTGCAATTTAAAATTCCTGCAAATCTTGGTTTAATTAGATTTTTAAGCTACCTGCATTTTCATTGTCTAGCTCTAACAGTGCCTATATTATCTTTAATATGGATTTTTTTCCCCACTGTTGTTGGAAAGTTATGGGCTCTGAGCAGAGTCTTAACCAGTCCTTTTGAGGTATGCAATATAATGAGTAATTTAGGTAGGCTAACATGGTTCTCGATGAAGATGAAAATCATGGGTGTGAATAATGTGGTCCGCTTGTTATTTAAAATTGAGGTGTATCGCATGTACTGGTTTTTGGGGAGAGAGCTCTTTACATCTTTTAGCATTTTGTTGAGGATGTGGAAAATGCTTTATTTCAGGTGTTCAGTAAATGGAAGATAAAATGTGACAGATGCATAAGGAACAGGAGCATGTTTAGAAAAGAGAAAACAAAATTGATCCGCCTGTTGAAAGATATTAATTACAGTCTGGAGCATGCAAACCCAGGTTTAATTATATTTTAATGGAATGCTGGAGTGACACTTTCTTCCTGCTCTGCATTTATCAGAAAACTTCTTTCCATTTTGGAATGTGCCATTTCTAAAAATGCTTAAAACCATAACACTGTAGTTTAGTCTGCAGCATATGGAAGATCGTCAGATTGGTTCTTCCTGCAAAAATGATTTTGATGATCTATTAAATTCAGATAAGCAGTTTTTTTCTCCCCATACTGGATAACACTTGAAGTGTAAACTATTCTCAAATGGCAGAAAAGCAAGACTTAAAGTACTTGCAGACTGTGTTTATAATAGCAAAAACGGGTAAAACACAGAGCAAGTTTTTGCCAGAAACTGTTTCTTTGGCTAATGGCATATTGCTTAAAACTATGCGTTTTGAGTGGTAAACCTTCCTTGGAAAGTGTTTTCAGTTTATAACTTGGAAACAAAATAAATATGGGCCACATCCTGCAAATGCTTCTGCACATAAGCTACTTTACTCATGTCGGCAGTCCACTGATCTCAAGACAGGTCTCTTAGTGAACCAGATTCACCAATGCTAAACAGCTGAAGAATCATGCTTGTTATCCAAGTAACTGAAATACATTCGAGTAAATGGCATTAATTCTGTTTAAAAGTAAAATTAAAATTGAAATATAAAACCAATCTTCCATTGTATATTGCAGTAACACAGTCAATCAAGTGTGATCATATTTTCTTGAGTTATATTGTGTGTGCGTGTGCTATAGACAGTAATGGTGAAAATGCAGTTAACACAAGTCCCTGGTTACAGACAAAGGGTAAAAATAGACATGCTGGCAGCATGGCAACTCTCCAACCTGGCCCCAGGTGGGAAACTGTGGCGGCCACTCTCTGGGTTGGCAGGCAGTGCTGAACAAACATTCCAGCTGCCAGGAGAGCTGTCTCACTGCCTGCATGACCTGGGGAGGAGTACCCCCACAACAGACGTGCTGCTCATTGCGCCCCCCATCATGATGGGCAGCTATGGTGACCAGCCATAGTGCCCGGCCATGTGTTGCCGACAGACATGTTGGCCCGTTTTGGCCCATGTGGGCGGCCATTGGCCCAGAATAAGCACCTGGAATCTTCGGGAAGACTCATTCCTGGCCAGACACCGACCCACCCTGGGATTGTTGCAGGCCAATATCTGGTGGTGCGAGACCACACGTGCAGTGAGTGGACCCACATCATGTCTGTTTTTACCCAACGTTTAGAAGTGAGGTTCCGAAACTGGGTTGGAACCCAAGTGGTGTCATGCTATCTGCAGATGTAGTCACAATCCCAATTGATATTTCATAGACTTTGTATGTTTTTGACTTTCATAGACTTTGATACTTCATAGACTTTGCATGTCTGGGGACACAGATAATAGTGGAATCACAAGCAGAAAGTGTAGGAGCCACTAAGAATCAGATATACTACAGAATGCTTAGGTAGTATATAGGCAGCATTCTATATACTAAAATTCTAATGCAAAATTCTTATTCTAATGCCAAAATTTCATAGTCAAAGTATCAATTTAGATTTAGGACTGCTTCTGCACTATGCCTTGGTATAAAACTCTCTCTGTCTCTCTCCAGAGACTTGGTAGAATAAAGAATACCTGAAAATGTTGGGCAAAGTAGAACGCCTAGGCAGGATGCATGCCAGTGCAGTCATCAGTCATTCTATGCTGTGCCTAAGGGTGAAAACACAGGAGACAATAGCCCACATTCCACCAGGTGGGTAGTCACTTGCCTCTTTGTTTAGGTGGTTGTCAAATGTTCACCCCACCAGCCACCCAGCCACCACAGAGTCCCCACTCACAGCGGGATCTCAGAGAATGTGGAGTCTGCCATGCAAGTGAATGCGGGCTGATGTGAGCTAATGTGTGCCCACATGGCTGCCTCTTGTCTATTAGGATGCATGCAACTTCTACCCACACAGATGTCCGCCAGGACCATAGAGTCCCGGGCACAGTGCCTAGAGAGGTCTGAGGAGCGAGCACTCTCTCCAATCTGGCGCTTTGAATTAGGGCTTAAACGAGAAGCAATTTGGTTCTCACAAGAATCTTGAACCCGGAGCAAGATCTTGAGAAGATCTCACAAATGGTGCAAGAATCTCACGAGACTCTTGCTTAAAAAGAAAACCAACTGCATATATGCAAAATGGCTGCTGAGCCATTCTGCACATGTACATCCCTTTTCCAAAATGGCACCAGCAGTGTTGCTGCCATTTTGAAAAAAGGTAGCCATTTTGTGCATGTGCAGACAGACTACCCTTTTCCAAAATGGTGGCAATGCTGCTGGCACCGTTTTTGAAAAGTGCTGCGCATGTGCAGAACAGCCCGGCAGCCATTGTGCATGCACACTTGTTTTTCTTGTCCCCCCCACCCCGCCCCCGACATGGAGTTCGTGTCTGCAGAAAAGAAGAGAGAGAAGAGAGACAGACAGATGATGGACAGATGCCAGGCGCAAGACTTTGCAAAGGACACAGCACACATATGGCTCTGGTAACTAGAAGAAAAAATCTGAATTGAGAAAGGGTCAAGACCTGGGGAATTTCTTGATTCTTGTGGAAATCAAGCCGAGAAGCTTGAAAAAATGAGATCAAGTTTCATTCCACCTTCGAGGGCTTACTTAAAAGCGCAAAGGAAAAAGAATACAGTAGAAAGACACAGCAGGGGTGTGGAGGTCATTTTTGTCAATTTCTGGGACTTTTCAGGACTTTATTTCTGGAACTTTTTCCTCAATTTTCTGCCACCATTTGTTAGACAGACATGACAAATATTTGTGGCAGCTGCGCAGGGGCTCCATGGACCGAACATAGTCTCCACCAGGTTAACATCTCGTTTATTTTCACTCCAAGTGTTGTATGCATTTCCTGCATTTCACATCTTGTAAAATCTTTGGACACTGTATAAGATTCTAAGCCTATAGAAAGTTCAGTTAAAGTACATTATTCATCTAACAACCCCACATTGTTGGGGGTTGTAGAAAACAGGATTTCTAGGGTGTGGGTCAAGTGTTTGTATGAAAAGGTTTACTGGGCTGCACACCATGTGCTTTCCCTGCAGTTGAGGAGTATTGTCTGAAGGTGTTGATATTTTTCACTTTAAGAATGCAGAAAAATATACGCATGAAGTTCAGTAGTTTAGAAAAGGATGTTGTTTTTCTGTCTCAGAAAATAATAATTAATTTAATGTTATTTCAGTGATGTAATTCAGTTGCAGTTACTTAAGAGAAATAATTGAATCTTCTGATCCTGTAAACTAGTCTACTTCAGATCCAGCCCGTTTTTAATTTAAGACCTCTAGAATAAGAGACCTGTAATTTCACTATGGGGAATTACTTTGCTTTCAAGCAGTTCGTAAACCACAAGAGTGAAACAGCAATCCCCAAGAGCAGTTTTCTCTTTTATTTTTTTTCCCACATTTACGTACAAGTTTAATTTTATGAGGGAAATCTGTTCTTAAGTTAAAAGTCTTTTATTTTTGCATTAGCGTAAGAACTTTAGCTATCATTGGTCCGACTGTAATGAGGTCCCCAGTCTCAAATAGCAGCTACTGTAGAATGTTTTGGAGGAAGATGTAAACCCGTGCAGAATACTAACAATTATCTAATTTTCTTACTCTTTATTTGGGTACGATGATGAGCCCCCTGGTGAGATTCCTTGGTGTGATAATAACAGGTTTGGAGACTCACTCTTCCTTGTTCACAACAGATTTGCCTATATCCTTAGATAAGGTTCAGGCATGAAAACATTCAGAAAGCATCATTTTTGCTCTACAGGGAATGTTTGATGTTTTGAAATTAGTTTACATTCCAAATTGAAACTGAAAATCAAAATATTGAAAAATCCCATGCAATAAAGATGGGTAAAGAGATGGAAAATAATAAGGAACATACTATAGTATCATTATAGTTAACTTTCATCTAGAATATTGTGTGCAGGGTGTGTCACTTTATCTCAAAAAGTATATTGTGGAAATGGACTGGGCAATAAAAATGTTTAATTCTATGGGAAAGGTTTCCTATGATGAAAGATAGAAAAGCTGGAGCTGTCTTCCCTAGTAAAGGGCCAATTAAAAGGGAATGTTATAAAATATACATGATACTGAATGTTGTAGAGAAGGCAGATTGGGAGTTACTGCACTGTTTGCCTAATAACACAGGAGCAAAGGGGCATTGAAAAACACTGGACGTTGACAAATTCAAAAGTTGGAAAAGGAATTATTTGTAAGCAATGTCCAGTTAGCTTTTGAAATTCATTGCCATGGGATGTAATTTGTGTGTGTGAATTTGAATTTAGTGGGATTCAAAGAGAGATTGGACATCTGAATAGATAACAAGTATGTCCAGAACAATAAGAGTTAATGCTATCAAATTTTGGGAAGGATATAAAAAAACTCAAAGTTTTCAAAGTTAATTCTGTCGGGGAGAGTGTCGCTGAGTCAAGGTCCTGGAGTTGGGTGGCCGACCAGGTGCGTGGAAGCTGCCCCGGTATATTCCCACCACTTGCTGATTAAGAAATCAAGCCTACATCTGTGCTGGATTAAGGGGTGTAGTTACGGGGAGGAACCTGCCTGAGGAACATTTGGTGGCTTGAGAGCGGCGGGAGGTGTGCCGGTTTTTTGTTTTTGGTTTTTTTTATTATTATTTTTTTGCCTTCGTTTGCCAGGCTTACTTTGTGGTTGGAGGGGCGGCTTAGTAGGTCTGGTGGTGACATTCAACATGGCGAGGAAAAGAGAGCACCAGGATCCAGTTAAATCTAGCGACTAACCCACTTCCAAGCAAAAAAAAATGGATTTTTTCTTCTCGGCCCTACCAGGTATTTCTTCCGGGACGCCGGGGGATGGACCATTGTTGGCTCCTGGGCCTCTTTTGTCCCCCCATTCATTACAGGTTAGCCCTCGATCTACAGTGGGGTGTTCAAGCTCTGAGGCTTCTCCAGTATCTTGTTTTATTGACTCTGACTTAGGGAAATCTTTACCCAAACGGGCTCAGGACACGGTTATTACTACCAATGCGCTCTTATATAAACTGTTAGGTGATCAATGCCTGCTTATTATAGACCTTGTTAAAAAGTTCTATGCACAGCTTGAGGGCATTGGCAAACTGTTAACGGTCCAAGGTGACAGATTACAAGTCCTCGTGTATCATGCAATAGTATTTAGCTCTGGCTCGCACTCAGTCTCCCAAACTCTTTGGGACAGTTTGCCCCAAAAGGTTAGTCATCAGCAGGCTTCTGTTCAGGTTAATCCTCCAGATAGCTATAAGAATGGACGGGTGCAGTCCCCTGATTGTAGGGGTGGCCCCATCCTTCTACTCTCTCAGTTAATCTGTATGCGATTGCGCTGAGGGTTTATCCACTCCCGAATGGGTTTATCCACTCCCGAATAGCTACATACAAAAGTAGCTATTCAACAGCATCTCTTTTCCATTTTAGCATATACTTTTCCCCTGTGACAACTTCGTTTTTTTCAGATTCTCCCTGCTTCAGGGCATATTCAAAGGTTGGTGATATATTTTCGTTCCCCCCAGGTGACTAAGGAGTTATTGTCAAAAGCTCAATTGTTTGCCTCTTGGGGGGTTATTTTGGGAGAGGTTCTGGTTGATACGGTTAAGCGCCCTTTACTTTTGAGGGTAACCCCCCCCATGGGTTCAGCTTTTTCTGCCCCAGAGCCATCTCCTTTCTGTCCCCCTGTAGTTAATTTGAGGAAGTGCTCTGATATTAAGGACATTAACCACCATGATCCTAGGGAACCTATTGGCGTTAGACTGACAAAACTGGCCATGCCACAAGCTCAGCTAGATCCCCTCCTTCCCTCAAAATAAACTCAGTTCCGTTGGGAGTGTTGCGAACATTTTCTCTCCCCTCCCCCACCCCCAATGGACATCACTGATTTTGCCTCTTCAGTTTTTTCTGATCTGGCTAACCTGGTGAGTGCTGTTTTTGCTGTGGGATACATGCCATGGCAGTGATCACTTCCCTCTGACACTGCTTTTGCATTTCCAGGGCTCCATGGCAGTCCCAATGATTGAAGAAACAGCTATTACATCTCTAGGCCCTCGTCGTGTTTCCATCAAATTGACGGATTGCACATGGAAGAAGGTGAATTCCTTCATGATGAAGGAACCGGTGAATTTCGGGGTTGCGCCCCCCCCCCCGCCCAGGGTGGGGATTCCTATCGTTTAGTTATTGACCAGTTTTCTGGTATGATTGTGAATTTGGGCCAAATTCTACTGTCCTGTGGGCCTAAGCCTGGAGGTTCTTGCCCCCCAAATCGGCATGCCAAAACCTGGTTTGACCAGGAATGTAGGGAACTTAGGGGGCAGCGTTTGTCCCTTTATAACGATTACAGGAAGAGTGGAGCAGGTGCTCTGCCCATGCAGTACTTTAAAATTAAGAAAGCATATAAGGCTGCAGTTAGAGGGAAAAAATCCCAGTATTGGGACAATTATTGGGACATGCTTGTAGCTGCTGCAACTTCCAGAGATGGTAGGAGGTTTTGGCAGTTGGCAAATGCCTTGGGCAAATCTCCGGCGGGCTTTTCCCATGTAATGATTTTTGATTCCCGGTGGGTCTCTTATTTCCAAGGTCTTTTTGGTGCCAGTCGATTCCCAGAGCCTCTTGGAGGAGGTGTCTCTTTCACCCCTGTGGCCCCCGGTCACGGTTACCGAGGTGGCTGAAATTATTGGATCCCTTAAGAGTGGCAAAGCACCTGGCCCAGATTTGATCTCTATTGATCTGATCAAGAGGTCATTGGATTGGTGGGCACCAAGGTTGGTGCTTTTATTCACTGCAGTAAACAATACAGGTAAAATCCCCCCCAAGTGGGGGTCGGCCGTAGTGGTCCCCATCTATAAGAAGGGAGATCGCATGCTGCCGGCAAACTATAGGCCTATCAGCCTTCTCTATACCACTAGCAAAATATATTTCAAGTGGTTGTTGCTCAAGTTAAATGAATGGATAACCCAGGAGCAGGTGTTATGTCCTGAGCAAGCCGGTTTTCAGAGTGGGCATTCAACAGTCGAGCACTGCCTTATCCTGCAACATCTGGTGGAGAAATACACTGCCAAAAATGGGCAGTTGTTCATGGCCTTTCTTGACCTCTGGGCGGCTTTTGATCTTGTTGACAGGGCAGTTTTGTGGGATAGGCTGGCTGTAATGGGCATAGACAAGCGTCTCCTTTTTTTGCTGCGGCAACTCCACGCAAACACTTCTTTATCTGTTAAGACAGGTCGGGCGGGACATTTGACCAAGGAAATTCCAACAGGGTCTGGAGTTAGACAGGACTGTGTCCTGGCACCCACGCTTTTCAGTCTTTTCATTAATGGAGTGGTACCATTGTTGGCCACGCCTGACCTCTTCCCTCCTAAGTTGGCTGATCGCGTGGTGGGGAGTCTGCTATATGCAGACGATATAGCGATTTTATCTCAAACCAGGCTGGGTTTAAATAGGCAGTTAGCTTGCTTTGCAGACTTTTGCCAGCGAAGCAAGTTACAGATAAATTACGGAAAATCTAAAATCTTGATTTTCACTAGAGCCCGTAAGTCCCACCAATGGTCTATTGATGGCCGTAGTGTTGCCCAGGTTAAATCTTTCCGATACCTGGGCTTACTTTTTCATGCGACTGGGTCATGGAAGGATCATTTGGAGAAGGTTTTGTCCCTGGCAAGGGGAGCTTCCCTCTCTTTATTTGGGCTATATAGTCGGACGGGGGGGAGGGCTATACTCCCAGCTACCAAGGTCCTGAATGCCAGAGTACGGGCCTAGTTATTATATGGGGCCGAGGTCTGGGCACCCCATCTTTCCTCGAAATTGGGGAAATTGGACAGTGTACAGGCCGTTTTTTTCAGGGGCTGCTGAGGATTCCAAGAGCTACCCCATTTGCGGCCATTAGACAGGAGTTGGGGTAGATGAGATGGTCCACTTTGGCGTGGACTGGTGTTCTTAAGTTCTGGACAAAGTTACATCATTCTGGATTTAGGGGGCTGGTTCACCACTGGATTAATGACTCATTCAAGAGTTCATGGTGGCAGGCTGTGGAGCTTTCGTAGCGCCAGCTGGGGTTCAGCCCAGACTATTGGGCAGGCAAGGAGTTGGCAGTAGTGCTTAGGGAGCTTGTCGCTAGGATTGAGGATAGGGAATTACAGGAAGAGATGGCATCAATTAGAGCTACTTCCCATCTCATGAGCTATCTTCCTTTATATTAGGCCCCGTTTGTGTATGGCCTCCTATCTGCTTTCCACAATCTCACCTAGGGGCAAGCACCTTTTCATGTCTGCCAGGTTCAATGCCTTGCCTACTCGGGTTTTGGAGGGTCGCTTCTCTGCTGTTAGTTTTTCTGAGCGACTCTGCCCCTTTGATCGGCAGCACGTGGAAACATCCGCCCATATTTTGCTCCACTGTCGATTATACGATCCAATTCACCTCAATCTCCTTTCGGTCTTTCTCCAGAAATTCCCCGGTCGAACAGCGTATAACTTATCTCTCCTGGCTTTGATGATGAACCATCTATCTCAGAAGCGGTAGCTCAGTTTTTGGTAGCGGCCATAAATCTCCATACTCTTTTTCTTTAGTTCAGGCAACCCTTGAGTAGCTAGTGATGAGTCATGGCACATGCTTAGAGATTGCTGGGATCTGGGTAACTTGAGCTTTAATGACTGGTATATCGGGGTATTGAATGACTATGGGCTAAAATTAGCCTTTGTGTTTTGGAATTTTTTAAATTTTGTTGTTTTTATGTTGTATTTGTTTGTGAATGTGGGCCTTGGCCGCAATAAATTATTATTATTATTATTATTATTATTATTATTATTAAGTTAATTCAGTCTCTAATAATAAGGGATTGGGATGACAGGGCAGACTATTACACATTTATCTAGCTCAGTGATCTTGCAACATTCCTGAAGGATTCGGGCTGGCCTCTGTATTAAACAGAACATAGATATGGTCCAACAAGACAGTTCCGACATTCCCAGAGTCTTGCATTTTGAAATGGAAAATTCTAATGTTTTCAATGAAAACAAACAAAATGTTTTAAAAATTGACATTTCTGAAGGAAATGGCATTGCATGTTAAAACAAAATGAAAATTTGCCTTTTTTTAGAATATCAATTGGAATAAGAACTACTGGACATTCTCTTTGGGAAAAAACTGAAATTTTCATCAAAATTCACAATTTCCCCAGTAAAATTTAGATTTTTGTAATAATGTCTTTTTATGTGGAAACATTTCCTGAACACAAGCATTTAACTAACTCTGTTTAGACATTGTAAATGTACATGTTCTGTAGGCATTGGCTGGTCTTCAGAGCTCTTCACTGGTATAAGCCATGTTCTGTCCACTGGTCTTGTGCTAACATAGTACTTTGAGAATTGGAGCCTTAGAGTATAATTTTTCAATCTGATCTGTCTGAAAAGGTGACAGATCATGAACAAATTGACTCAATGTATCACAATTTCTCCTTTACTTTGCAGAATGAATAAGTTACTTCATGTCTTCTCACAGTGAAACAACTCTAGCAATTGAGTGGAAGATTGATGGAGCAGTAGTTTTATATTTAAAATAAATCCTATGGGCTTTTAAACAGAACACATTTTGAATAAGTTTGCTTTAATATCCACTTCCCCAGCAGTGACAGTTCTTTGTCATTGTTGGATGCTCTGTTGGGAAAGATTAAGGGCCAGATATTATGCTGGTGTATACTGAGTGACTCTATTTACATCGAATGAAGATATGGCATGCAAATTACCTTTTTCAAAAGGAAATGTCAGAATGTCCAGCTAGTTGAACAGAATATCCCAGCGTACGTAAGGCAAGACTATCTCACTGTAGAAGCTTCAAGTACTGAAATAACATTTCTGCACTGCCATAGGGAAGGGTGGATTTAAGATGCCAAGGAATTTTTAACATAGCTGTTTTTAGCTCACTTAAGGGGTAATCTAGGAACTCCAGGTATGAGCTAAGGAACTTCTCTCCATCACTTCTTTTTAATGAGAAATAAGTTCAGCTGTTAAAAGTAATACACTTTGTACGTATATGTGCACTCTATTGGTTTATTGGCTTTCAGATGCATTTTTATGCTCACTTAACTCAAAGTGTCTTTGAATTAAAAAAAAAAGAGAGAAAGAAATTGGCAAGCAGCTAGCCCATATGGTCTAATTACTTTTGGTATTTTGAAAGGAAAAAATGTACGCCTGATGAGCTGTTGAATTGAAAAAAGGCTACTGTTTGGGCCTTTCTTGTGAACTGTGAATATGTGTAGTACATGCATATTCTAAGTGCTTTGGCCTTTACTTGGTTCTCTCTGAAATTTAGCCCCTGCAGTGGCTAGCACAAGGAAATTTTCCATATGGCTTGTGTACTAGGGGTGTGCACCAGACCCCCATGTCGTTTTTGTTTTTTGTTATTGTTTTTATTTAAAATGTTCATTTAAAAAATGTCATTATCGTTATTAACGACGTCATTTTCGGTATCATTGTCGTTACTGGTATCGGTATCATTTCAAACAAAGATTTTATTTTGAGTATCGGTATCACTATTGGTATCGATTCTGATAACATAATATATATAATATATATATATATATAATTATATTATATATTATAACATACTAAAACAGACTAGCCTAAATACCTATATAATATCTAATCTCTCTATATATGTACACAACTAATATCTATCTAAATCTAAGGGAGACAGGGGAAGGGAAAAGGAAAAGTATCTATTATCTAATCAGTTATCTATATAACATTCTAATCTAATCTATATGTGTCTATAATATATATCTATATCTAATCTACACTGCCTATCACTATATAATGTACAGGGGGGAGAAGGGCAGGGAAAGAGAGAAGGTAAATTGTAGGATATGAGGAAGGAAAGGTATTGGTGGTAATACAATGAGGGCTAGGGAGGATTTTTTGTGTGCAAGCACCACAGTTCTGTAAACGCAACCTGACAAACAGAGCTCTCACAGAACAGAGAGAAAACACCTGGCCCTCCCATTATAAAGGGTTGCAATGCCCTCCCCCAGAGCTCCCTGATTGGTTGTGGGAGGCAGCAGGCATTGAGCAATCACAGAGTGCCATGAGGCTTCTGGGGCCTGCTTTCTCTGGTCATTGGCCAGCGATACATCCATCAGATACTTCTGAGCTGCTTGCCCCTCCCAACACAGGCACAGTTCAAGTGTTCAACACTGTTAAGACCCTGAGATGTCTGCTCCCGCAGGCACAGTTCAGTTCAACCCCAGTGTTTAGGGCTCCGAGATGTCTGCTCCCTCCTTCCCTCTCCACATTTTCCCTCCAAACCCCAACTGCCATCGCACTAATAATGACAACGATAACGACATTGTCGTTTTTGTTATCGTTGTCATTATCACTTGTCGTTTTTGTTATTGCAATAATGATAACAAAAATGACAATTTTCATTATCATTATTGTAATAACCATGCACGTCCCTATTGTGTACTGTAGCTACTACTGAGGTGAAATTTTCTCTGTGCAAAGAATGAGCACAAGGACTATGCATTACTGAAATAGGGTTTAACAGCTAAAACATCTTATGTTGTACCTCTGAGTTTCATACAATGGCTTCCTAAAGAGATTTTGGACCCTCAACCATTCTTGTTTCTCCATAAGAAACTTCTTACTCAGTCTCAGTAGTATATATAGGGCAAGAGAGATTTTAAGAATTAGGTTATGAGGTAAACATGTTTGTAGACTCTCCAGCTTCTCAGATAGACCTCAAAATATGGCTCTACAGCAGATTGTTTGTGTGCTAGCAGGGCATTAAAGGGTTGTCCTCTGAATGAATTTTTTGTTCATTTCATCTTTTACCTTCCAGTACATTAGATGCTGCAACAGCTATGTGATCTGGATTGCCAGCACGGACAATCCTGAACATGTAGCTGGTTTTAAAAAAATGTTTAACTGACCTGGCACATTTTCATCTCCACAGCCCCAAGGGTTGTGCATGGGGTAACACACACGGCTTGCGACCGGCCCATGGCAGCCGCATTCAGCATGCAAAAAATTATTGGAAAATGGCAAAAACAGCAGGAAAGCCAGTAAGTTTATGTGTCACACAAATCTCGGTGAACAGACTTGCCGAGATTTTTCATTTCAGGTCTTCTTAAGACCTTCTTCTATTCCCAATATTAATATTGGAAATAGAAGCTGAGGAAATAACTCCTAAAG
This sequence comes from Sphenodon punctatus, assembly GCA_003113815.1. Taxonomy (NCBI): domain Eukaryota; kingdom Metazoa; phylum Chordata; class Lepidosauria; order Sphenodontia; family Sphenodontidae; genus Sphenodon; species Sphenodon punctatus. Next base: position 514,823 of record QEPC01010648.1, on the reverse strand, counting down.
TCAGGAGTTGACCTTTTTAATCCTATCCCCAGTCCGCTAAATGATGCCGAATCCAACTTGTCTTAGATTCTGTCCTTAATGTTGAAATTCTGGGCTTCTTATTCTGGTGCAGCATTAGACTTAGGTTTTTTTCTTTTGGAGGGGAAAAAACTCAAACACATCAGCTGGGATATAATAATTTGGCAGAATGAATGTATCTCCTTACATTTTGTGGTGGCTTGTTTTAAATTAATTATTTCGTTAGTTTTACCTGTTATCTTTGTTTTTAGGAGATAAAGTAGATTTCATTTTATTTTTTATTGTTTTATAACAGATTAATGCTTAGAAATGATCAATTCATATTAGTCACAGCTCAGTCTTTCTTCTTTCCTGTCAGAGATGCATGAATTCTCTTGCTAAACAAAAGATGAATGATTTTATGTGTAACTAGAAAGTGGGGTGGTGGTGGTGGGGAATAATTGCTAATGACAAAGGATCCTCTTCTGATTATTTTTTTAATACACTTTCCTTTAAGTTAACTTTGTTTTCATGAAAGCTGCATAAATGACAGCTATAGATGGTGCGTGGGGCCGATTCCAAGCCCTGCGGATCTGAGGCGTAGCTGCGTGCATGCTATTGCCAGCCTATAGTACCACGTGCATGCACACGTGTGCACAGGATTTGCAGGACTTGGGATCAGCCCCATTGAAATTCACCTGTCTGCAGAGTAGACATACAGAGCAAGGATAGTGGCACTGCAAGTTTCCCTACAATGGGAGATGATCTTGTAGCTAAAGCACGGGACTTCTTTTTCAGACGGGGTGGCCAAACTGGGGCTTGGGAGCCATATGCAGCTCTTTGGCAATTCAAGTGTGGCTCTCAGCCAGGGCTGGTTCCAGCCCACACATGTTGCTTAATGGTCAAGTGCCTGTCTTCATTGCACCTGAGTCAGCAGCAGAATTGAGGCTGCTCCTGAGAATCTCAGCACTTGGAACCACGGAGCACCGGCTCCACCAGCCAGTCATAAAGGAGGAGAGGCATATGTATGCGTGTGCATGCATTTGTGTGTGCATCGTGTGGCTCTCTGACATATGAAGATTTTGATATGCGGCTCTTGGGGTTGGAAACTTTAGCCACTCCTAGTTCAAGTGATCTAAACTCAATTTATTCCTCTTCCACAGATTTTCTGTGTCACCTTGGGCAACATGCTCAGTACCAATATTCCTCAAACTTCTCTACAGTCAAATGGGAATGATACTGTTTCTTTACCTCACAGGGATCTTATAAGAGTATATTAGGAGAAAAGCACCAAAGGAATTTTTCATACCAGATCATATCGGTCATCTGCTTAAAGCCACGCTAACCATTCAGGATATAAATTAAAAATAATAACAGAATCCAGAACCCTTTATCTCATAGTAGCAAATTTCAGCTGCTTCAGAGGAAGGTGCAAAATGGTTATGGGATGGATGACCTGCTTACAAGGAAGTTTCTTCTTAGAGATTGGTTTGTGTACCCTGAAGTATGAGGGTTTCTGACAAAACTTCAGTTTTGCTTTGTTTTTTTTAAATAATTTCACTTCTAACTCTGGATAGTGTTGTTATCTAGTCTTCTTTGGACTCTTACTAAGGTCTTGGTCTCATTACTATCTCTGGCAATGTCTGCTGAAGAAGGGCAGTCCTGCACTGTGTGAAAACAATTTTTTTTCTCCTCTTACTAGTTTTAGTTGTGCCACCCTTCAGTTGCATTGATTGATACGTCTCTGTTCTTGCATTATCCATTATCAAAGAGCGATATGAAGTACCCCATCTGCCTTCTCTACAGTTAAGTGTTTTGAATACCTATATGCCCCCTCTTATTCCTCCCCTCAGTGAAGATAAATGTTTCAGCCATTTCAGTCTCTCCCTCTCATGGAACTTTTCCATACCTCCAACCGTACTCCGCACCCACCTCTGATCACCTTAGTTTTTATTCTGTAAATCCAAATATATTTTCCAGGGATGATCTGAAAATAAAACAGTGAGTACCATAGAAAACCCTGTAAACAAGTACCACCTTGCTGACGTCTCTTATCCCTGAAGGATGAACAGCTAATTTAGTCTCAGGATGTCCATTAAGGATGGCCTTCTGCTACCTGCGTGCTAAGACAAACAAGATCAGAATAAGAATACTTCAGATTTCCCATTATCCACGAGGAAACAACAGAGCAGAGCAACAAAGATGATGGGACATGTGCATGGACTTAATTAGAAAGATTAATATAAGCTAAATATATAGAGATTGGCTAAAATGCTGCTAATGGAGTGACTGAGGGATGTTAGACTGCAAACAGAAGTACTAAGTAGTTCTCTCAAAGTAGAAGTACTAAGTATTTCATGTGACGCTTGGGGTTGGGGGCATAAGTAAAGGGTCAGAATGAAACAAAGAGAAAACTTAGTCTGAATAACAGACAGTTTTGCTGCACATTGAGATGTATTTGGCAGGAATACGTCACCTAAGTAACAACTCCATTGTAACTAAGGTTAGACAAAATACTAATGAATTTAGTATAGAGGGAAATCTTACATGGATCCCTTGCATGAAATCATGACCTTAATGAGTATTTTCTTTCCTTCAGTAATTCAATACTTGGCCTTTTGACTGCCGTTGCTGACAAGGTTGCTAATTATATTCTCATATTGCCTTGTTGCTTGACCTGTAATTTATGCCACACTCAATCATATTTGAAGCATGCATAGATTGATCTTCTAATGTTTAAGATGTGCCAGTGAGGGGATTACTTAGTACACTGTTTTCTGTTGTGCTTCCACATGAACACGGTGTAATAGCTACCTGTCACTTTTGATTCAGTTTATCAGTTCATAAGGCCATCATTGTTTGAGGTTCTGTTATATGGCTGCTACTATGTTAAAAAACTTGAGAATCTTTCCTTGCATTGCCTTTGCCATATTTGCAGTATTGAAAGTTCCTGTCATGCACAGGGGTAAACATTTTCTTCCAAACGGTTGAGGAAGCTACGAGGAGTCAGCTAATTTAGATCTGATCCTGAGCAACAGGGAGGAATTAGTTGAAAATGTAATATGGTGGACACCTTAGGAGTAAACGATCATAAAATGATCACAAGGTGGAGTGCTGTCGCTGGGGAAGGGCGGAGGCTTGGAGCAGCTGCCTTTCATTCACTGGAGCTTCCCCTCCCCCCTTATTCAGGTAGACAACCAGGGCCTGACGCCCTCCTCCTGTGTGGAGTGCTGTCGCTGGGGAAGGGCGGAGGATTGGAGCAGCTGCCTGTCACTCACTGGAGCTTCTGCTCCCCCCTTATTCAGGTAGATAACCAGGGCCTGATGCCCTTGGGCGACACCAAAGGGTGTTGGCCGTTGGTGGGGCTGTTCGTGGGGCTACCATTGGCATTGGCACCCCACCCCACTCTGATCGGTGATGGCTGTTGATCTGGAGAGAGTGCGGGCATGGCGCGGAATAGAGGAGAATGGGGAAAAAGAAGTTGTGGTGGAGCTGCATGGAACAGAGCAGGAGAGCGGCACTGAACAGCGGGTTGGGAAGGGCGGCTGCCTGTATTATTTTGACGTCCACACACCTGGTGGTAACACTACCTGAGAATTAGGAGGATAGGGGCAAGGACAGGCTGCAGCAGGCTGGCGGGGGCTATTGTGGAGAACCAAGAGGCGAACAGGTCCCATAAGCACTCGGCTGCCTGAAACCACGACCCCCGGAGTCCAATATTTGGCGGATTTGAGGGACGCTAGCCCAGCTGTACAGATTTTGTGCTCACGGCTTGTCATCTCCGATAACCTCAGATAGCCTGCGGATTGGCGGAGAGAGAGCCGAGCCTCTCCGCAGGGACCTAAACGCCAAAGCGCTTTTGGGAAGCCTCCATCTCCGGAGCTGTGAGTTTACACTGTCGAACGTTACTTTCAAATATATTTAATAAGAAGTGCATGGGATTTTGGGGAGCCCCCATCACAGAACATGGAGTTAAGATCTAGAGCTATCCAAGCCCCTTTATCCTTGGTAGAGGAGATAGCCCAGGCGGAGGGCATTTACAGGACTCCACGCCCACCCCCTCCCCTTAATCAAACTAAACTGACTCACTTTTTCCGCTCCAACTTAACCACAGCAAAAAGATCGCAGGAAGAAATCTTATCAGAGACAGTTCAGTCCAATCAGGGGGACCCGTCCACCCCCTCTGTACATGACCAATTAATGGCAGATCAGCTTTCTATAATGCAAACGACATTGCAACAAACTTACCTCCTCAATCGGAAATTTGATGATCTCAATGTAAGATTGGAGCTTGACCTTGACACTCACTTTAAAGAAGTAGAAGCTAAGTTTAATCAAACTAACGAGCTTCTCCTAGCCCTGAAAATTTTGGCAGGGGGCCTATGGCTTAAATTCAGTTCCTGGACAGGGAAGCTGAACTCTCACGAAGTGCTGGGGTTAATGCAAAAAGATGCAGCTACACAGGTTCAGCATAGCATGCTGCACAGGGGGGATAAAGATGTTCCCATGCCAGAGTTAATGCAAAAAGATGCAGCTACACAGGTCCAACATAGCATGTTACACAGGGGGGATAAAGACGTTCCCGTGCCAGAGTTGGAATCAGGGGAAGAAGTGCGGGGAGCTTCATCAGTAGTTCAGGAGTTAGGTGGCACTAGTCCGTTTATAGAGCAGCTACCTAAGAAGATCGAATGCAACTGCCCCCGTTCCCATACCCCCAAGAGTATTCAGGGGCCTTCCTATAAGTCTAATGCCAAGGGCTTGAAGGGTGACAGGTCTAATGCCAAGGGCTTGAGAGGTGATACAAAAAAGATCCGTTCACTCAAAGTGTGGCCACAGGACACTAGTGTCAGATGGGCTCCATCCCTGAGCTTCCATTTTAACAAGAAGAGGTGATATCACTTCCTCAAAAATGGGGTTCTCGATGTCAATCAGTTCTCAGTATTTCTTCAAGAGAAATTGGCAGTGGGCTGCTTGGGGCTGCTTGAAGGCTACTGGAATTTTCATGCAAAGGGTTGAGAATACCCTGGCCAGAGCTGTGCTTGCCCACCCCTGTGAGCCGGTTAGTGATGGAGATGACTCTGGTAAAGCACCTGATCACCATGATCCAGCTTCTCGGGAGTGGATATCGCTGAATAAAACAGGATCACCAGAGCCATCTGAGTTTGCTGATTTAGAGCAGCTGATACAGAGAGGGTTGGATCAAGAAAGTAGAGGGAAAGAGCTTGGGCAGAATGTGGAGCCTTGCTTAGACTCCTCTCTCTCTCTCTGGAATAATGGAAATTTGTACCTCCCCCTCTCTTGTTCGTAAATCTGGTAACCCATTGGGGAGAATTTCGGAGGCTCAGGTAGGGAGGTCGGCATTGGAGGTCCAGGAGACAAATCTAAGATGTCAGGTTTGACAATTACATCTCCCAGGCCTTGGCTGACAGCTTGGGAAAAGAGTAGCCCACTCCTCCAATTTTGGGAGGGTGGATTAGGGTGCCCCTGAAGGAAACATTTGGGACTTACACTCCCGGGAGTTGTGGCCCTATTCTAAAAGACTTTTGGATAGGGGAATCTTCCTTCTGGTCATTGATTGGGGTAGAGGGTTTCCGTTTGTTACCATGGAACATCGCAGGCTGTGGACAGAGGATGAGGGATGCAGAGTGGCTGGACTTTTTGTCCAGACATGATGTGGTATTCCTGCAAGAAACATGGTTACCTCATGTGGAGAGTTTGCAGATTCAGGGGTATACATGCTTCTGTCAGGATGCAAAGAGGTTTAACAGGAAAGGTAGGCCATCAGGGGGTCTGGTAATTTTAATTTCGGATACCTCTGGGGATGCCCTGGTAGATACTCTTGTGGAGGATACAGACTTACAGCTATTGAGATGGGAACCTAATCCAGGGTGCAGTCTCCTGTTGCTAAATCTATACATCTCCCCCCTGCAATCGAGGTATCATAATGCAGACATTTGGGGTAGGTTGGAGTCCCTTATAACGAAGATGCTGGATGATTTTCCCAAGGCAATTCCAGTCGTTGTACGTTACTGGAATGCTAGAATTGGAGATGAAGGTAGAATGGGCCTTGACCAGAATCTGACATTATTGGAGTTATATCCGAGGCGGAGATCCAACGACCTCATAATTAATGAGCAGGGGAGGCGCATGTTGGATCTGGTCGTAGCTTGCGGCCTTATTATCCTGAACAGGAGGGGGGATGACCTCTTGGGAGGGGATTTCACCTTCATTAACAGTAACAGGAAGAGTGTCGTTGATTTCCTTGTAACAGACTGTAGCCATTACGATGTCTTTTCTAACATGCAGATAGTGATCCATCCTGAGAGCGACCATATACCGCTCTCGGTACTATCGAAGGCGAGTAGGCATTATAGATGGGTCAAGGAAGGACGTGGTTTGGCGCCCGGAGGTCTAGCAAGATGTCATAGGAAGTGGAGCGCTCAAGTTGCCATGGAAACCTGGCAGGCGCTTCACGAGACTGTCCTAATTAACTATAGACATGAAATTCTTGCAGAGATGTGAGAAGGCGCACAGTCTTACGTTATGAATTATGAGCTTATAGTAGGTAACCTGGGGTTGCATGTATTGTCTCGGAAAGTTAAGGTCGTCAACCACCCACGAGCTGGTTGGTTTAACTCAGAAAGTGCCGACATTTTATTTGAAAAAAGCAGTCTTCAACGTACTCAGAGCTGGTAGGTAAAATGTTATGGTTGGAAAAACTTAGGGAAATGGAAGGCCATGAGGCCCGGCAGTTTCTAAAGGAGATAATATTGGAGGCACAATTGCAAGCCAGACCTATGTGGAAGAAATATGGGACAAATCAAAAGAGGCCATCATGGCTGCACCAAGATCTTTTGCAAGACCTGAAAACCCAGAGAGGCATACACAAGAAATAGAAGGAAGGATGTGCCACTAAGGGCGAGTATCAAGTAATAGCACGAGCGTGTTGGGAGGGACAAACTCCGGATGCAAAGGCTTTGAATGAGTTCCAACTAGCAAAGGATTTCAGAAATAGTAAGAAGGAATTGTACCAACAGGTAAAAAGCAAGAGGGGAGAAGGTGTGTGGGACCTCTGCTCAACACGGAGGGTACACTTTTAACAGACGATGCACAGGAGGCAGAATTGCTCGATAGCTACTTTGCCTCAACCTTCTCAAAAAAGGCAAACTATGACCAGATGCTTAACAAAGAGGACATGGTTAATGAAAGGGAGGGGATACAGGTTAAGATAACTAAATAAGATACAAAGGAATATTTGGCTAATATGAATGAATTTAAATTGGTGGGGCTTGATAAACTGCACCAGAGGATCCTGAAGGAATTAGCTGAACAAATCTTAAGTCATTAGCAAAGACAATGGAGAACAGGTGAGGTCCCAGAGAACTGGAGAAGAGCAAACATCGTACCTATTTTTAAGAAAAGGAAAAAGAATGACCCAGGGAATGACAGGCCAGTCAGCCTGACCTTGGTACTTGGAAAGATTTTCAAACAAATTACAAAACAATCAATTTGTGAACAACTTGAGGAAAAGGGAGTGATAACTAGTAACCAAAATGGATTTGTGAAGAATAAATCATGCCACACCAGTCAGGTTTCCTCCTTTATTGATGAGGATGGGGGGGAACAGGAATGCAGTAGACAAATATATCTCAACTTCAGTGAGATCTTTGACATGGCCCCACATAATATTCTCATAAAGAAGCTGATCAGATGTGGGCTGGCTGAGATTACCATTACGTGGGTTCACAATTGACTGAAAGGTTGCACTCGGTGAGTAATAATTAATGGAACAGTATCAAATTTGGAGGAGGAATCTAGTGGTCTTCTGCAGGAATCTGTCCTGGACCCAGGCCTCTTCAATATCTTCACTAATAATTTGGAGGAGAGTGTGGAGGGTATTCTCATCAAATCTGCAGATGATGCAAAATTGGGAAGGGTTGCAAATGTTTTGCAAGACAAGAGGTTAGAATACAGAATGATCTAGATAAACTTGAGACCTGGGCTGACAGAAACAAAATTAGATTTAACAAAGACAAATGCAAAGTATTGCACATAGGAACAAAAATCCAGAAGCACAAATATAAAATGGGGGATAATTAACTAGGCAGTAGCATTAGAAAGAAGGATCTAGGAGTTATGCTGCATCCTAAACTGAAAATGAGTCAGCAATGCGATGCTGTTGACAAAATGGGAAATGTCACTATGCGTCGTATTAATAGGTGCATCGGATCCAAGATGTATGAGGTGGGGGTGCCACTTTATTCGCCACTGGTAAGACGTCACTTGGGGTACCATGTCCAGTTTTGATCACCATATTTCAAAAAGGATTTAGACAAACTGGAGAAGATTTAGAGGAGAGCAACTAAGAGTAAAAACGTGTGGCCAGCGGGACTGCTTCTCGGGCCACCCTGGGATGGAAAATCCCAGGTGACATGGCCTGGGTCAGGTTGGGGTACCTATCTGACATGATTGCAGCCGGGGAGCCATCCCGCCACCTCATGGCCCAGGTACGGCCAGAAGCACAATAAACGTGTGGGCTGTCCGCTCCGCCCACACTGTGCTCCCAGAACCCCACCCCCACCATGATGGGCAGCCATGGTGGTCAATGAGGCGCAGCCTCCGGCCCGAGTCAGAAAAGTCATGGCTGCACAGACATGCTCACCTACTCTGGCTCGCTCTGGCCTGTTTGGGCAGACCTTGACCCAAGCTTTGACCTCCGAGGTTGTCCAGAGGTCACAGCCCAGGCTACCTCTAACACGACCTGGTGCAATCCTGGACCAACATCTGGCAGCACAAAGTTATATATGCTACTGGGTCCCGGGACAAAGTGGAACCAAATCATGTCTGTTTTTACCCTAAGATGATAAAGTGGTTGGGGGACAAGGCATATTTATTTATTTATTTTATTTCAATAGATTTCTACCCCGCCCCTCCTGCAAAAGCAGCCCGGGGCGGCTTCCAACAATAAAACAATAAAAACAATTTAAAACATTCATTACAATAATATTAAACCAGAGCTAAAAATATGATAAATACATAATAAATAATGGGTAAGGTGGGGGAGCTAAAAATACCCTCCCCCTACCCTCCCACCCTCCCCAAAGCCCTGGGCAAACAGCCAGGTTTTGCAGCTTCGCCAGAATGTCAACAGGCT
>QEPC01010648.1:472362-497795 GCA_003113815.1 Sphenodon punctatus | reverse complement strand
AAATTAATGCTGTCATTTATATCCTTAATATAATTATTACTTCTGTAATGTTCTTTGACTCATTCTTTTTTGACAGATAGTGACCTCCCCCTCCTGATACCCACACTACTACTACTACTTGTTTCTTTTCTTTTCTTTTTTTGCCATGGAGCAGAACACCTCTCTTCTGTTGTGCGTCCATATTTGTACATCAGATTCCGTGATGAAGCCTATACAGCAGGGGTGGGAAACTTTTCCCTCCCACAGGTCACTTTGAAAATTAGTATAAGCTCTGTGGGCTGAATAGAAGTTGTCAGAGAGGCTGTAAAATAGAAAGAATCTCAGTGAAAGGTAAGCAAGCAAAGTGGTAACTATAGCAGGGCATGTAGTTTATTTTGAGCTTTAGGTGTTAGCATCTTGATGATTCAGATCACTAAAGATTATCTGTGCTGGTTTTCACTTGTTCATTATCCAATGCGTCAGTGCTAATGCACCCAGATTTTGAGAAAGAATTCAAGATGTGGACAGACACCTCAGACTCAGGCCTGGGAGCTGCTCTTATGCAGAGGGGGGACGATGAGCAAAGACACCTCATCATATACCTGAGCAAAAAACTGCTCCCTAAGGAAAAGAATCTAGCAACTATTGAGAGGGAATGCCTAGCCGTTGTATGGGCTGCAAAGAAATTAAAACCATTCCTGTATGGAAAACACTTCACGGTGTACCCTGGTCGCTCACCACTGGCACAGCTCAACAATGTTAAAAGCTCTAACTCCAAGCTACTGAGATGGAGTCTGATCTTACAGGAGTTTGACATGACTATCGTTCATGTTAAGAGAAGGGGAAATGTAGTTGCAGATGCATTGTCTCGCCTAGACACAAATTGACATGTTCCAAATTTGGGATTTGACCCAAAATCTATCATATGTACTTGGAAAGGGGAACGTGTGGTAAAGATCATGAAACCAACATACATGATGATACACATGAAACATACAGGTATAGGGAATAAGCAATGTATATTAACGTCTGTATGCATGAGTAGTGGCCAAATGATCAGTGAAATCTATTATTAATTTATTTATTATTAAAATGTATATGCCGCCCCCTCCTGCTATGAGCATCTTGGGGCGGCTAACAAAATGTAAACAATACATGACAAAATAAAATACATTAAAACAACCTAAAAGCCCCAAGTTAAAATAACCCAAACCTTCCCTAACCCAACCCACCCCATCTCCCTCAGTAAAGGCCTGGTGGAACAGTGAGGTCTTACACTGTCTACGGAAAGAGGGGAAGTCGGCAGCCAAGCGGACCTCCAATGGGAAATGTATAGAAGAAATTGGTGTGACTTATATAACATCAGGTATCAGTTCTAAAAGCCAGACTGATACTCATTGTAACAGTGAAGAATCAAACAGGAAACCCTTTGGAACTTTTTCTATTTGCTTATGTTTACTTCTTCAAGATAAGTCTGGCCCATCTCACACAAAGGAGTCTGGCCCCAATACACATCCCCGCAGTCTATGTGACCTCAGCCAGCTACCTGGAAAGGTGGGAAGAGAGACACACAGGACGGACTTGCATATTTAAAGGGTGCCTGGATAACTGCAACTTCTCAACCACATGAATGTATCCTTGTCTCTCCTGATGTTCACCTCACCCTCGTCTCTCTTAGATTGTAAGCCCTTGGGGTATTGATTGTACAGCGCTAGGTACACCGCTGGTGCTATATAAATAAATAATAATAATTATAATTAATGATTAATTAATAAATAATTAATACATCTTCAGGATTGTCAATACATAACAGCCCATTGGTAACAAGCAATTCACCAGCTGCCCATAAGTTGGCAGGGGGGAGTAGGAGCAGCAATAGCTCCTCACTGTTCCCTGGGACTGGGGCCTTCCCCTACTGCCTGTGGTCCCAGGGAGCAGCAAGCACCAGTGGCCGGAACAGCAGTGGGTCCACAAAAGCCACTGCTGTTCCTGCTGCTGCTAGGGATTCTCTTGCTTCTGTGACAGCAAGAGAAGTGGCAGACGGGCTCCTGAACATGGGTGCCGACAATTGGGGGGTGTATGTCCAAACTTGAACACCCGCTATGGAATTCCAGGGGGAACACTGCTTCCACCCCCAAAGTGCTGCCCTTCTGTTCCCTGCCTCTCAGCACGGCTGCTTGCCTCAGGAGTCTGCAGTGAGTCTTCCCTTCCTGCAGGGGCTGCTGCTGTTTTAATCTTGCATCCTCCAGCACTAAAACCAGCCCCAGCCTGGAGCAACCCACAGAGGAACAAGGGAAAGTGCCTGGTGGCAGCCGTGTTCTCCCTGCCAACTTCCCCAGCTAGCGTCACCATTCCCACCCCATTCTCCCACACCCCTTCCTACCCCTTCCCCCAAGCCAGTGCCCCCCCAGCCCCACACCTCTCAACCCTCCAGCTAACCATGGTCCAAGGCACAAAAGCAGTGGCATCCTGAACAGTGCCAGGTCCCCTGCCATTTCTCCTGCCCAGTGCTCCCCAGTGCAAGTATTGAAGCAGGTATAGTGCCAGTTTCTAGATAAGTGACTAAGAAGGAGCAAGAACATCATGGGCTACATTGAGAAGGGATAAAAATGGGGTTGGGGAGGGTTGGTTTTGCCACCCCTGGTGAGAGTGGGGACAGGCTGGGGGGTGGGAGAGGGGTTGAAAATGATGAGGGGCCTGTCCGGGAGTAGGGGCCGGGCTAGTGGTGATCCACCGGAGGGGGAGGGGGTGGCGATTGGGGTCATCATAGGGAGGAGAAACTATGGCCCATGGGGGAGGAGACATCATCATCATGAGCAGAGGGACCGGTGGTTATTTCCGGTCCCTCGCCCAGCCCCCCTGGGTTCAGGTAACTAGGTGGTTGAGGTCTCAGATGACCCTGGCCTATCACTGGTGCTGCTTAATGTGAGGTCAGTAGCCAATAAAACATGCCATCTTGGATTGGGCAGCTGACCTTGTGCGTGTGACAGAGACGTGACTGGATGAGTTGTTGGGGCCAGTTTAGGCTGACCTCATTCTGGCTTGGTACTCTGTCCAGCACCAGTCTAGACTGGAGGGTCAGGGGGTGGGCATAGCTATTATTTTGAGGGATGGATTGGTGCTTTGCAGATTTTCAGTGCAGACCGAGTCCAGGATAGAGGGCGTCCATCTTGTGTTTGATTTGGCTGGAGACGGACGTGGGAGTCTGGCCAGGGACAGGTTAGGAATTCTTCTAGTGTACCATGCACCCCGCTGCACAGCAACATTCCTGACTGTTCTAGCAGGTCTAGTCTCGGACTTGGTCTTGAGGTCCCGTAAACTTATTTTTTGGGGGGGGACTTCATTATCCATGCTGAGGCTGGATTGCATGGGGCAGAGCAGGAATTCACGGCTGCCATGGAAACCATAGGCCTGTCCCAGGTGGTGCTCAGCCCAACACATGGGGGAGGGGGGGCATACCCTGGACATGGTGTTCTGCATTGACCATTAGGTGGTGGAGGGTCTGATGATTGAGGGTGGGGAGTGCTTATCCTTGCCGTGGTCGGATCATTGCCTCCTGTGACCAATTAGTGGACCAATTAGGATGGTCCACTCGTGGAGACTTATGGAATCCGAGAGGTTCTGGAATGCTCTGTGGGAGCTACCTGTTGGCCTCGACAGCCACTCCATCAATGACCCTCATGGCCTTTTGGAATGACTGACTAGCAGGGGTCATTGGTCAGGTGGCTCCTAAGCATCTGCTTCCCAGCATTTTGCCAGCACAGGCCCCCATGGTTTACGGAGGACCTGGGGCAGTTGAAGCACAAGGAGAGATGGTTGGAGCGACGGTGGTGCCATACGCGTGCTCAAGACAATCGGTTGTGGCATATAGCATTTTTGAAGATCTATGCCATGGCTGTGCAGGCAACAAAGAAGTGTTTCTTTGCTGCCCTCTTAGCGTCTGCTCAGTCATGTCCAGCAAAGCTGTTCCGGGTGGTGAGGGATCTGGTCTGTCCAACCTGTCTCCTCCTGGAACTGGATTCATCCAAGGCCTGCTGTGACATGTTTTTAGTATACTTTGCGGATAAAGTTGCTTGCATTGAGCATGACTTCGACGCCACCATTTCAGAGACAGTGGCGGAGCCAGAGGTGAGGAATGCCCTGTCTGATTAGAGTTTCTGGGATCAATTTCAATTGGTGACATCTGCCAAGACGACGGATGTGCTGGAGTCTGTTCAGGCCACAACTTGCGAATTAGATTCACGCCCATCCTGGTTGGTGAAAGGAGACGTTGGGGCCAGTGCTAGCAGGGATGATCAACACCTCCCTTCAGGAGGGTAGGGTGCCAGACTGCCTTAAGGAGGTTTCTCCTCAAGAAACCATCGCTTGACATTGGCGCCCTGGCAAGATATCAGCCTGTCTCTAACCTGCCCTTTTTAGGGAAGGTTATTGAATGGGTGGCGCCCCGTCAGCTGCAGGCACATTTGGATTGCACCGGTTTTCTGAATCCCATGCAGTTGAGTTTTTGCCCAGGTTATGACATGCAGACAGAGCTTGTGGCCTTGGTCGACAACTTCCTGGTGGAGGTGGACAGGGGTCATATAGCCCTGTTGGTTCTACTAGATTTATCAGCAACTTGTGATACCGTGAACCATGAGATGCTGGTGACTCTCCTGCAGGACCAGAGCGGGGTGGACGGAACCATCTTATGATGGTTTCAGTCTTACCTCATGGATAGATCACAGTGGGTAGTACTAGGGGATTGTACTTCTTCCCCTGAGGACCTCCCATGTAGGGTTCAGCAGGGTTCCATTCTGTTTCCTCACTTATTTAACGTGTATATTCAGCTGCTAGGGGAGATTGTACGCAGATGGGGAGTTTCCTGTCATCAATGCGGATGATACTCAGCTATATCTTGCATTTTCAACCAACCTAGACCCTGCTGTCTAGTTGCTTTTGTGATGTTTAGTGACTGTGGGGGACTGGATGAGGTCAATTGAAGCTTAATCCTGACAAGACAGAGGTGATACTGATGGGCGGGGTCGGTGATATGGGAGAGGGGTCCACCCCTGTTATTGGGGGTATCTGCCCTCATTTGGTTCCATCTGTGTGGAGCCTAGGGGTGCTCCAGGATTCACAGCTGTGCCTGGATACTCAGGTGTTCGCTGTGCCCAAGAACGCTTTTCACCAACTACATCTGGTAAAGAGCCTCTGCCCATATGTCTCAGACTCCAATCTCACCACTGTCATCGATGCATTTGTCACCTCAAGGCTGGACTGCTGCAATGTGTTCTATGTGGGGCTGCTCATGGTGACAGTTTGGAAGTTGCAGCTGGTGCAAAATGCGGCGGCCCACCTGCTTACGGGGGCGGGTCACAGGGAGTCCATTAAACCAGTGCTTCAAGAATTGCACTGGGTCATATTGTCTTCCAGCCCCAATTCAAGGTGCTGGTTTTAACCTTTAAAGCCCTATATGGCCTTGGCCCTCCTTACCTGAGGGATCGCCTCACCCCCTGGGCCCTGGGACAGTCCCTACGGTCGTCTGGGAGCACTTTCCTGGAGGTCCCGCGTTATCGGGGAGTCCAGACAGACAGGAGGGTGTTCTCGATGGCCACACCATCGTTTTGGAATGCCCTCCCAGCAGAGATTTGCCTCAGCCCAGATCGCCTTGCTTTCTGGCAAAGTTGTAAAACCTGGCTTTTCCATCAGGTGTTTGAGGGGTGGGATTGGGTTAGATAGGAGTAAGTGGGGAAAAGTTTTTATCGCAGATCGGGGATACTGTTATTATGTACTTTATATGTTTTTATATTTTCCTATATTAATGAAGATGTTTTATTGTAAATTGTTTTATGCCTGTGTTAGTCATCCCAACTTCCCATTGGTGAGAGGGGATGGGATAAAAATATAAGAAAATAAATAAATAAAGTATTATAGGAACTCAGTTTTGAAAAGGTTGGAGTTGATCCGTATTGCACTTGGTGGGTGGGAAACAATCTTGTGTGGTTTCAAGGCAACAAGTCAAACATCTGTGAGCTCATCAGACAAATGCATTCATATACCAAAACAACATACTCCAGTTTTCTGTGGATGTGGATTGGCTATCTAGCAAGAGAAAGAAGGGCAAATAGATACTTAGTTGTAAGTGATTGCAACCTAGTGAATAGACCGAGAGTTATCACTCCCACACTGGTAAGGTCAGAGCAACCTGCTCTGTGTCATGCTGTTTGTTCGTACCTGAAGGGGGGAGGGGCAGAAAACTGTGACTTGGAAGATATACCCTGGAGTTTCCCCTCAGCAGAAAGAATCTTAAGGGCGCTTTCTGATGTGACCCTGAAACGCACTTTTTTTTTTCTTTCGCAGATTTTTAAAAGTGCTTTTAAATTCTATCCTCCATTCCCATGTTACATTTTTGTGCATAATTCATAATAGGCATATGTTTATTTATGTGCAAATAGCCATTCCCACATTATTATAACAGGGAGGCCAGCAGGAAGCTCCTGGAAGGAGCACTGAATGAGAGCAGCGCAGCCCAGGGATGTACTAAACAGTAAGAAGCCACTTGGCTAGAGAGCTGCTGAGACATGCAGCAGCAGAGCAGGAAGACGCAGCTGGAGTAAAGCCCAGCCAGCGAGCCAGGGATCCGGGAGGCTCAACCAGGAGGGCTAGAGCATGGTCCAGGGTAGAAGCCTAGGCTGGACCCCAGCAACCCCTGATATCCCCGTCCATAAAGAACCTCCTCCTCCTCCTGCCCACGTGCTGGCAGAAAATGGCTGATGGAGGACTGATCTGCCAAATCAGGCACATTTCTCCATTCCCACATGTACAGTTAGGTGCATTTTTCAAATATGTATATTTTCATACTTTCCCACGTTCACAGTTTATGGCTTTTTTAACACATGACCTAGAAACGCTGGATTTGGGGACCCAGAAATGTGGAAAAAACCCAAGCACATCTCACCCAAAACACTCAGGTGAGGCCATTCCCACATGCGTAGAATATGCGGAAGATTGAAATAACCACAAAATTATGTAACGTGTCAAAGTGCCCTACTGGTGCACAGATAAGGCAGGGGTAACCTATCGGGAAGCAGGGCACGGGGGAGTGCAGAACCATCTTACAAATCCTTGGCCACCTCCAAAAAGAGCTTGTCGACGCACCCCCCCAATTAGACACAGACACATTATCTTGGTATTATTAATTATTCAATAACAACAAAAGGCAGCTGGGGTTTGCTCAATGCAATTTGGGTACAGTATGCCATGTTGACTAATCTAAAATTATTAACTGTGGTACTGCCCGGATGTGCCCTCCGGTAGCAGTATCCTAAACCATTAACATCCCTTCCTTCGACAGGGCAAGGCCGAAGGAGGGGGAACAGCCCCCATACGGGCGCAAGTAAGGAGTGAAGCATCTCTCCAGGTCCGAAGACAGCGCCTGTCCCTGCAGAGCCTGTTAAGATGCCACTCCCAGGGAACCTGATCACGGTGCATGCCGTGCCTGCATTACACCGTGTATCATCTCCCCATCTCTTAAGGAGATGACTCATGCTACTTTTTAAACCTCCCTATTAAAAACCTATCATGGCATACTGAACCCCCGCTGAGTGCGACAATCTCAACCCTTTTATTCAACCAATTGTTTGCCAAAACAGACCAAATTGCCACTCACATGTTATTTCACAAATTACCCTATTTATAAACCGTTCCCGGTTATCAAGTGCAATGTTCCAGATTAAAATTGGTCAAATCAAATTCTGTCAAATTAGTCAACCTATTTAGCCTACTCTGCACTGTGGAGGAGGCGAAAAAACGACCCATAAGAAGGTCATCGTAAAAATTCCTCCTCGGTCCCCTTATGGCAACCAGTTGTTAACCACAGTGTAAGAGGGAGGTGGGTGGGCTGACTCTCCGACAGGCCCGATCCAACTGCCGCCACGCGGCTTCACAGAGGACCACCCCTTCTATCAGGGGCGGAGTCCTCAAGGTCCAATGAGGTGCGCATGCGCGGCCTCACTTCCAGGACGGTTGCCCAGCAACCTCTGCTCAGGCGAAGGGCTTGCTAGCTAGCCCCTTTGCCTCGGCCACAATCCCTGTGTCTTTTCTCGGGGACGGGGAGGAGGGGCGCGACAATGACCCGTCGCCGCCATTTCGGCGGCGAAGGGAACTTTCCTTACTCTTAGGTTTTAATACCTGTGGGGGTGGGGTGCTTTGGCACAGTTGTGTGTGTGTGTCTTACACAGACACACACCCACTGACACCCATCTCCACCCAGGGAGCCTCCTTAATTTTACCAGAGGGCTCCGTGGGTGGAGATGGGTGTGCAGTGGGTGGAGGTGGGTGTATGCTGGGAGTGCGCATGCACAAACAGCCACCACCCGTGGTGTTTACACGACACACCTATCCTCCTCCACCCCACCGCTGGCCATGTACACGGACTGCCCCCCTGCCGCACACCTGCCCAAACTCCAAGTGGCAGGGGGAGGGTGCTGTCTGTGTAAAAACAGCCTTATCTGCTCATCCTACCCCACCTTCATTAGCCTCATTCCAAAGGAAGCCTTGCCAAGTTGCCGCCACAAGCTTTCCATCCTATAGTGAGTCCTAGCAGCAGCAGTAACTTCAGGACAGATTTAAGCTCTTAAGCCTACTGCTGGTACTCTGGGAGCCATAACATAGTGATGATGACGATGATGATTGACACTAATAATAATTAATAATTTTATTTTTATAGCACCCCCCCACTGTCTTACGCAGCACTCGGAGCGCTTCACAAAAAAAGGTAAAACCATGTAAAGACTGTAAAATATTATAAAACAATTTAGAACAATTTAAAACAATTATTAAAATATGTAAAATGGGGAATAATAATAATAATAATTAATAATTAATTCATTTTATTTGTATAACTCCCCTGCTGGATGCTGCTTAGAGTGCTTCACAACATTCATTAAAAAATACAATAAAACATCATAACTTAAAATCCATATAAAATTAATTTAAAACAGTTTTTAAAGGGGGGAGGGGGAAAATACATGAAGGGGAACCTGCAGTGGATCCTCTTAAAACACCTGGAGAATAATAAAAAAAACTGTCTTCACTTTTGAAGGTGAGGAGGGAGGAACTGAGACAAACATTTGGAGGGAGCGAGTTCAGCTTTGAGAGGCCTGAAACGGTTGAAACAGCAAAGGCTTAGTCACTTGCCAACTTAAGATGCAATGTTGGGATCTCCAAACAGTGGGTGGGATCTGAGCGCAGAGAACTAGTAGGGTGAGGCTCCAGGAGCAGGTCTTGAATATAGCCTCCATTATAACTTTATTTTATTTTATTTTATTATTTCATCATTTTTATACCACCCTCTCCTGCCCAATGCCAGGAGTTCACGTGGTTCTGTGGATTCTCCCCTGTGGTAGACCCATTCATGCACAGCAGAACACCAGAAGTCTGGGAGAAACAGTTCCTGCCCATCTAGTACAGGTTTTAAGACCCACAATGTATGTTTTCAGGCAGATGTGGAGGCATCCTGCTTGGAGATGCTCTGGAGGTGCACCCTTGTGTCCACCCATGGCCCACCCTGCCTGGGTTGGGTTCAGATGGGCCCAGCAGGTTCCCTGGCCTGCAGCCCACCTGCATGGCACAGCTTCTCCCTCCCACACCATGGAGTAGTGCGTGATTGCCCGACGCTCTAGGCTGGCACCAGGGCAATAACCAGCTGATAGCAGAGCAGCAGTGTAGACCTGTGCATCAGATGGACAGCTGCTCTGCTTCCTTGGGCTCGTGCCCTGGATGTAGCTGGCCCACTCCACTAGCGGTGCTCCTGGATGTTCTGCAGTGCCAGCAGCAGGACTGCCCTGGAGCAGGTTCTGCCCATTCTGCACATCTGGAAGGGTTGGCTTTAGATGGATGAGCACCCAGGGGTGAAGCAGGCTGGCAAAGCCAGCACCAGGGCAGCCCATCAGTCTGAAAACACCTACTGAGAGAGAGGCCTTAAGAGAGAGCAGGAGTGGCATCGCCTCAGTTCCTTCTAGCCACTTCCAGTAGCTTCTGGAAGGGAAGGGAAAGCACTTGGTAGTGTTTGTCTTCCCCCACCCCCTGCTTTCTGCCTGCTGGGAGGCTCTTCTACCAAATTATTCTTCCCACTCCAAACTGGTTCACATCCCTGATTTCTCCTTGTGTCTTGAGCTTTTTTACTCATTCTGAATAAAGCGGAATCTAATAGCATTCCAAAAGGAAATGTGAAAAATATATCACGAAATTTGCAGACATGTTCATTTCTGAAATGCTAGTAAAGCTTCAGTAATGAAATCGATGAATAATCGCTTCATGGGCATTTTTCTTTTGTCTGTGCCATATATGAGACAGAGTAGTTCAGAGAGTTTGTTTAAAAGGGACCTCTCTCTCTCCTCGATGCAACGAGGGAGTGTAGTGCTTTCTTCAACAAAGTAAGGAAAGCGTGGTTGATGTGGACATATTTATAAATACTAAGGCTGCAATTAGCACAAGCCTTACTAAATCACAGCAGCCTGTTTGTTGTTCTCTGTATAGGATATTGCAAAGGCCCCACTCAGCAGTCTGCCAAAAAAAGCAAAGAAGAAAAAAACAACCCCCATTTCATAACTTATAACATCACTAGAAAGTCATAATTTGCTGCTGTGGTGTCATTATTAAGAAATGTAGCTTTTTAATCAATGGAATTGCAAACCTGCAAGTGAATTATAATTTGACTGGCTGTGTTACAATCCCACCATTTAACAACAGGTAAAACCGGAAGTGACGGCTGCGGCGACAGCCCGACCCAGGTCAGGAAGCTGTGGCGAACACGGTCTGGATCGGGGTGGAGCGCTGAACAGAAAGGGAGAGTGGGGAGCATGCTGGCCAGAGTCACGCTGTACCCAGAGCCCCACCATGTGAGCAGCCATCGCGGCCGATGACAGCCAGTCATGGCGACTGGCCAAGGCAGACTTGACCTGGGCCGTGTTGGCAGCCAAGGGACAGACATGATGGCCCATTGTGGCCTGCTGTGGCCCAGTCAGTTGGGCCTTAGCCTGGGCTGTGATTTGGGGGTTTCCTGAGGCCAGAGCCCGGGCTAGCCACCAACACATCCCAGGGCAATCCCAGGCCAAAAATCTGGCGGTGCTTGCTCAGACGTGCAGGTGAGGTCCAGGCTGCTGTCACATCTGTTTGTACACAATGAAAAGTTTCTTTAAACCACCCCCCTCCCAAATAACATTTTGATCTGATATTAAATCTGATTTCAAAACAACGTGTGGGAAAGCAGAGGAAAGTTTTTAATATAAACTTGATAAACATTTTGTTCTGCTCTGATCTTTCCCATGTTAAAAGAATACTGTAGATATTATTTGCCACAACCATACATTCAGACATATGCAAACTCAAGGATATTCTCATGCTGATCCAAATGCTGATATTCGCATGCTGTTCAGTGTAAATGTTTGGATAAAGCAATGGGATCTTTGTCTTGTGGGGGCCATGTTGGTAATTTAGAATTTGGCAGCAGGCCACACCAGAAAAAGTGATGCAGGGAGGCATGCAGGGAGAACTCTGTTGATCCCTGTATGGATCCAGGCCTTGAGAATTGGGACCCTTGGAGGTTCTGGCACAGTGGCCAGCTCAACAGTACGACCTCCACACCTTCCCTTGCTTTTTCCTACTAGGCACCCCACTCCAGCTCACGCCACTCCACCTGCCTCCTGACTGGCCTGTTACACTGCTGTCTATGGTCAGCAGCAAGCTGAGTATAGCAATGTGCTGCTGCTTCCTGTGCCCTACTCTGTACCTGAACAAGTTCCTGTTTTGCCCCTGACTCCCAGTCTTCCTGCCTGCCCACCCAGTCCTTGCTCCTAGCTCTGCTCCTTTCCTCACCTTGGACTCTGTTCTTTTCTATTGCCTGCCCTTCTCCTGAGCTTGGATCCCAATTCTGCCTCCACACCTGCTGCCAGTCCTGGATCTGCCGGCTAATGGTCACCCACATCCTGGACATCAGATTCCGGAAAATTCCTGCCAATTTGCTGTTGAGCTAGAAGCAGCAGTTCCACTGGAACCTTCTGGTACAGCAGCATCTCCAAACAGCTATGTTGCCACCACAGCCATGGGTCTGCGGTTAAGAACCCCAAGCATCAGGCCACATCAATAGTGACTTATGGAGAGGCACATTGAAATTGGGGTTTGACTGGAAATAGCTCATTCATGATATATAGGACAATGTTTCTTCATCTGCAACAGTAAACAGAAACAACAGGAATACATCAAACACTTTACCTTCTCATCAAACAAGCATTCCAGTCCACTGCTGAACAGCAGCTTCTCAGATTTGAACACCAAATACTTTGGCCATATCCAAACAATCTCAGATTGTCTTGTCAGCTCCATCCATCCATCATCCTTCCATCCATCATCTGTCCATCCACCCTGCTTGCAGTCATCCTTTGCTTCCTTTCCTTTCCCCGGGATACATATTTTATGGTCTGTGTAAGACATGGGGGCTAATGATGATTGGATTGAAATGCTCTATGGGTTTACCCAAAGTAGATTCATCTGATATGTTTCTTTGGAATTGTTGATTTTTTAGACAATCAGGAAAATGTATTTATTTATTAATCATTCATTATTATTTCTATACCGCCCCTCCTGCCTCCGGCAGCTCGGAGCAACTCACAGAATGCAGTATATTTAGTCTATTTGGATTTCAGTAAAGCACTTGATGTATTACTGCATAGGAAATTAGTGGTTAAACTTGGAAAGATGGGGATTTGTACAGGTATCATAAGGTTGATGAGAAATTGACTGAAGGGGAGAAGATAAATATATACTGAAAGGTGAATTATTGAGCTGGAGAGAGGCTGATGTTGGAGTTTCTCAAGAATCTGTCTCATGTTATTTAATATTTTCATTACTTGGCAGCAAAAGCCCATTAATAAAATTTGTTGATGACACTAAGTTGGGAGGCACCATTAATACAGAGGAAGAACAGAAATTATACAGGAAGAATATGATGGACAGGAGTATCAACAATGGAATGAAATCCAATAGTACTAAGATTATAAACTTGGAGACTAGTATGAATAATTTTTGCTGTAAACTGGGGTCTTATATGTTGGAACAACAGAGGAGCGACCTGGGGGTATTAGTTGACCGTGGGATGACTATGAGTCACTAGTGTGATATTGCTGTTAAGAAGGCAAATGCAGTTCTAGGATGTATCCAGAAAGACATTTCCTATAGGGATACGTGTTAATACCACAGTCTGGCATTACCAGGTCTACCGGCCTTGACCACTATCTCCTAGACGCTGATAAGACCTTATTTGGAATATTGTGTACAGTTCTGGTTATCCATGTTCAAAAGAAATGAATTTAAACTGAAACAAATGCAAAAATGGCTGCTTGGGATGATCAGAGGCCTAGAGAGCCCTTCTTACGTGAAGAGGTTAACAGAGTTTGACCAGCTTAACCTAGCAAACAGAGGGCTGAGTGGCAGCATGATCATTGTAGAAATACACTGGGGGCTGGGAGGAGAAAAAGCTATTTAATTTAAAGGAAAATGCTGGCACAAGAACAAATGTGTATAGGCTGAGGATGACTAAAATTCGTTCATGGAAATCAGATGGCTACCACGGACATGAAAGTACTGGAATAGTTTCCCACCAAGCATCATGGAGGCAAAAAAACTGAGTTGGTTAAGTTAAAGCTTGATTTCAGAGGATGATATATGAGTGGTACTGTCTGATGGGTTCCTACTCTGATGTTTCAGTAAGTTGCAAGCAGAGGTCAGAAAGAGACATTATTTTTCCTCTCCTTCCGCTGAAGCATCGGAGATGGCCATGACTGCTTGAAATAAGACACTGGACAGAGTGACCTGGTGCTGCGGTAATGCAGGAGTTTTATCTCAGACAATTGACTTATGGCTTTTTCTGACACATGTCTAGCTGATCACCATATTTTGTATTGGGAAGGAATTTCCCCCCCTGATGACTCTGTTTTTGTTTGTTTGATTGATTTGGGTTTTGCCTTCCTTTGCAAGTGTGAGGTGTGACTCAGGGTGATTTCAGACGTTACGAGATCACAGTCAACCACGGTCAATTCCCGGTGGTGGCTGTGATTCCGGAATGTCTGTTGGGGGGGACGGATGTTCCCCCCCAGATGTGGAATTACATGGCGTGGAATTACATTCACCACGCGAGCGGCCGAAGCAGTGGGGCCGGAGGCTGTCACGTGTTGAATGTAATTCCACGCCGGGGTGAACCCCGGCGTCACGTCTGGTCGGGCGCCACAGCCCGGGATCACTGGCAGGATCCCGGGCCGTGGCGAATCCAGCCCGCCGCGGCGGCCTCATTGGCCCCGCCGCCCGCCCATCTCCCCAGAGGGCGGGCGGCAGGGCGCGTGGAGGGGACGGGGCCGTGTGGCCGCACGTTGCGCAGCGCGGCCCCGCCCCCTCCCAGATTCCCCGCCGGGATCCCCCCGGCACGTTTGATATGGCATGACGGGGTCATCCCGGCGGGGAATGGATAGGGTGCTTTCGGTACGGGGCCAACGGGCCCTGTAACGTCTGAAAACACCCTCACATGCTTGGGATTCTGGGTGTGTCCTGACAAGCTTGCTCCCTGTCCTTGAAGGTGCCTCTGGAACTAGAGCATTTGGTTCTTTCTACTCTCTGCCTGTAATACACTGCTGTTTCGGCGTATATGTAAGACCTGGCTGTTCCGTCAGGCTTTTGGTGAGGGGTGGGGGCGGGGATGGGGGCTTTCCCCACATATTGTATTTTAAATTGTTTTAAAATTTTATATTGTTTTAAATGAATGTTGTTCATCGCACCGGGCTGCCCTGTGGGCAGGAGGGGCGGGATATAAATTTTAAATAAATAAAATAAAAATAAAAATAAATATGGTTTTCAGAGGGCAGTTGGATTATTTTTATTTTAGGGTTTAGGATTGGGGGTGGGACTTGTGGGTCTGTCATATGCAAAAGAGTCCAGGTTAAGATGACCTGGTGCAGGGGCGGAGCATAGCTAGGTTGGAACTGGCCCATGTGCAAGAACTGGACTTGGGGCCTCCTCCTCCAATCAGGTGTTTCCACTGATTTGACTCCAGCGACACGCCTAATGCCACGGCGCCTCTCTCCCCCTCCCTCCACTTGCTGTGCCTGAGCCCTGGAGGCTGCAGCTCTACTGCCTACCTTGTGCTGCTGCTGGTGCTTGCTCTGTCCTGTGCTGCCCACCAGGTGGGTCTCACACATGCTTCAGGCACTTCCACTCAGCTGAGTCTCTGCCCAGCTGTGCTGCAACAGGACAGGATTTGTATACACACACCCCAACTTGGGCCCTGGGATAAATGTCCCTCCTGTCCCTATGATAGCTATGCCTGTGACCAGGTGGTCCCTTCTGACCTTGGACTTTGTCATACACCTCATTACGGCATTGAGGCGTGTCCCAGGATGCCCAGGTGGTATTTTCTCTGGGAGGGCAAGCCTAGGGCATGGGCACCGCAGGAACGGGCACCCCAAGTCCCATAGAGCTCTAAGCTCACCCTATCTCCTCCCCTTACACACTATGGCAAAAGGTGCGTATCTGTTAAGCCGGGCCACAGGATAGGTACCCTGGAGGGTCCTGGGCCGGCAGATCCAGTACAGTTTTAGAAGGGGCTTAAGTCACCAGGGACTCAGTTAAAGTCCTCCTGGCACCAAGCGTTCAAGGCGGTGACGCTGGCCTGGGGTTTGAACTGGGCTTCCCTCCTCTTCCTCCACTCGTTCTCACCGCGGGGAAGGCTCAGGTCGGGGTTGGTGGCGGAGTTCTTGGCTTGGAGCCACCTCCCGATCAGCCACTGGGCACTGCCTGATGATGTCACCGATGGCCCATGGCACGGTTAGAGGACCCCAGGGCTGAGAAGCACCAGCAGCGCCGGCAGGTTCCTTTCTCGGGCTGCTGCGGCGGCCTCCCAGATGGGTCATCACGGACTCTATGAAATCTAAGCTGATAATCTTGTTTGTCCCGTTATGCCCACGTAATGATGGGTATAGGCAGAGATAGCTTGTTTTATGTTGTAAAAGAATATGCCATAGTACTGTATTCAATGGTAGTACTGAATCGGCCTCCAGTTTTTTAAATCAATAACAGATATGTCTGATTAGCACTGAAGACATTCTCCTTCTCTTTTGGCAGGCAACCTTGGTTTTATGGCTGGGGATTTAATCTTCCACGAGGCCAAGCGCTATTAGAGAAGTGGAACCTTATTCCTGATGGAATAGATATTCTTATAACACATGGACCACCTCTTGGTAAGGAAATGCTCAGACTGGTGTTATGTTTTTCAGTGTGTAGCACAATAAACTTGTGCTCCCTTTGGGATCTCTGCTGCCAAGCTTAGTTACTGGGATCTGTAAAGCAGTAGCATTTTAGTGGTGCATGCTCAAATGAAACAACAGCCTTGATGCACTAGAGCATCCAGTTTTACACTAGCAACATAGCTCCATTGATTTGGTAATTGGCATCAAACTGGAATGATGCAGTCATTAATTAGGTCCAATCCAGTGGTGTAACTAAGGTCTCACAGATGGCAAAGGGGCACAAAGATGTGAGGTACTAGTATCCATTAATTTGTACAATAAATACAGTGAAAATTTGGGTGATTTTCAACACTGACTATGAATAGTAGGGCACCCAGGGAGCACCGGCCTTGAATGAAGAGTGGGGGATGTCTCTCAGGGCCCATAGGCCTCTTTAGTAACCCAGCTGGTTCTATATGGACTCCCCCTGCCAAGACTTCCACTGGAAAAGGGAGCGATTTGATTGGACAAGGAGCCCAGGAATGGTTTTGTGTGTGTGTGTGAGGGAGGGAGAGAGGGGGGGGGGGGCAGAAGGTCAAAAGGTAAGTAGTGACCAATTTTGTTATAGTAGGTGCATGTGCTGAGACTCAGCCTGTTTTGCAGCCCAAAAAATCCCTTTGACTTACACTGAGCATTGCCCCCTGCTGTAAAAAAAACACCAGACTTCATTAGATTGTGTGCTTGCTGTATGAGGCTACTTGTTTTCTGACATTTCCCTTTCACAAACATCAATAACAATATAAGAAGATAAGTAGTGCTGTTCTGGATCAGACCAATGATCCGTCAAGCCCAGCATCCTGTCTCCGACAGTGGCCAATCTTTTTCTCTTGGGAGAAGTACCCAACAGGTCACAATAGGCAATCCATTCCCTGTTGTTCCAGCCCCCAACAGTAAGAGGTTATGTCCCCAAAACCTACTTGGCTTATAGCCATTAATGGACCCATCCTCCAAGAACTTATCCGATCCCTTTTTAAAGCAAGGTACACCACCGGCCTTGACCACTTTCTCTGGCAGTAAGTTCCACAAGTTAATCATACACTGAGTGAAAAAATACTTTCTCTTATTTGTTTTAAATCTACTGCCAGTTAATTTCATGGCATGTCCCCCTGTTCTAGTAGTTAGAGAAGGTAAATAACCACTCCCTATTTACGTGTTCCACACCACCAGGGGCGACTGGTGGGTTTTGATGTTGGAGGGGCATTGGGGCAGTAAGGCTGAGCCGGCAGGCCTAGAGGTGGAGCCAAGGGGATGATAGGCAGAGCCAGGGGGATGGTAGGCAGAGCCAGGGGGACTGTAGGTAGGGCTGAAGCGGCAGCAGCTTTTACCACGCCACAATTCCATTCCGCCATTTTGGAATTGCCCGCGCCACACCACAGCTTTTCTGCCGACATTCCGCTAATTCCGCTGACATTCTGCAAATTTGGAAACTATCAGAAAAATTGAGGAATTGTCAGAAACTGTTGGAAAACCGCTGTTCTGCTATTTCGTGGTGCTGGCGGAATGGCAGAAGTAGCGAAAATGGCATGTTTCCACTATTTGTGAAGCCTGTGGAAGAAGCGGAATGAAATTAGCGGAACTGCAAAAGTAGCAGAATGAAAGCAGCGGAATGAAAGCCTCTGCCATGCCGTACCACTAATTGCGGAAACGCTGTTTCCGGCGGAAATAGATACCACTGCGACTTTCCACTACAGCCCTAATGGTAGGCCAGTGACATGGCATAACCCAGCAGCAAGGAGTTCCAGGGTTAACAGGCCAGACTCTCAGCACACCCCCTCCAGAAGGGGGAAGGACCAGTTAGGTTGGTCCGCCCTCAGAGGCTGATGGAACCCCAGCAGTTCCAAGAGGTCCTGAGGGAACTAACCTTGGACCTGGATGGTCACTCTGTCGATGAGCTGGTCCAGCATTGGAACAGCTTGCTGGAGGAGGCCATCGACAGGGTGGCTCCGAGACGCCCTCTGCCTCGGTCTCATCACCGCAGAGCCCCTTGGTTTACTGAGGGGCTGCGGTGTATGAAACGAGCCTCCTGCTGCTTGTGCGTGTGCTGCTTGAGGTGCAGCTGGCTTGAGTCCCCTTCCTCCCGCCCAGTCGAGTCAAAGTTGACTCGACACAGGGATGGAGGGACTTGGAAGGGAGGGACTCAGGGAGGGAGGAGGCAGGGAGGCTGGGAGCTGTGGCATCTGTATTGGGTGCCCAGGTATGGAGTTTCCCCCTGCCTGGCCCCCACAATGAAATAGTGCCCCCTGCCGGCACTATTTCATTGCGGGGTCCCTTTATGCGGAATGGACGGCGCTTCTAGCTGCCCATTCCGCATAAAGGGAGAAAACGCCTCCCTTTTGACCCTGAAGGCTTCCTGAGGAAGCCTTCGGGGTGGGGGTGGGGGGTGAGTCACTGGTTTGTGTGCGCATGCACACAAACCAGTGACAATGTTCTGAGTCAGCTCGAAGAACCTTGTTTGAAGTAGCAACCTTCTGAAGGTTGTTACTTCAGACAAGGTTCTTCGAACTGGCTCCATGCATGAGCCCAGGCTTGGGCCGGCGTGAGTTTTTTGGCTGTTTTTTCCCCCCGGCGGCAGTCAGGTCACGTGACTCCTGGGGCCCCAGCGGTTGGGGGGGGCATTGCCCCTGACACCCTAGGGGGCACACCACCACTGCACACCACTCATGATTTTATAAAGTTCTATCATATACCCTCTCAGACATCTTTTCTCCAAGCAGAAGGGCCCCAGCTTATCAAGCTTCTCTTCATATGGGAGCCGTTCCATATCCTTGATCATTTTTGTTGCCCTTTTCTGTACCTTTTCTAGTTCTACTATGTCTTTTTTCAGATGGGGCAACCAAAACTACACAAATACTTCAGGTGCGGTCATACCATAGATCTATATAGAGGCATTATTATATTTTCGGTTTTATTCTCTATCCCTTTCCGCATGATTCCTAACATTCTGTTTGCTTTTTTGACCGTTGCCACATACTGAGCTGAGGATTTCAATGTATTGTCCACAATGACTCCAAGATCGTTTTCCTGAGTGGTAACTCCTAATTTAGAACCCAGCATTGTATACATATAGTTTGGGTTATTTTTCCACTGTGTGCATCACTTTGCAGTTACGCATGTTAATTTCATCTGCCATTTGGATGCCCAGTCACCCAGTCACTCAAGAGTCTCTTGCAATTTTTTTGCAGTCCACTTAGGTTTTAACTACCTTGAATAATGGTGTCATCTGCAAATATGATCATTTTACTCTTTATTCCCTTCTCCAGAACATATTAAACAACACTGGTTCCAGTACAGATCCCTGGGACACTCCACTAGTTACTTCTTTGCACTGTGAAAACTGACCATTTAGTCCTACTCTTTGCTTCCTATCTTTTAACATATTGCTGATCCAGGATAGGACACTGGCTCTTAGTCCATGACTCTTTAATTTCCTCAAGAGACTCTCATGAGGGACCTTATCAAACATCGTTTGAAATCCCAGATACATTGTATCCACTGGCTCACCCTTATCCACATGCTTATTTGCACCCTGAAAAAATTGCAATATTTATTTACGGAATTTATATCCCGCTTCTATCCCGCCACAGGCAGCCTAGAGCGGCTGACAACATAATATAAATACAATATAAAACAATTTTAAACACTAACAAACATAAAGCATAAAACCACAAACCACCCTCCTCAACCCCACCCAACCCTACCCCTCTCTCTCACCAAATGCCTGATGGAACAGCCAGGTTTTGCAGTTCCTACGGAAGGCTGGAAGCTCCGGGGCCTGATGTGCCCCCACCGGGAGGGAATTCTAGAGGCGCAGCACGGCCACCGAGAATGCCCTATTCTGCAATAGATTTGAGGCATGACTTCCCTTTCCTAAATCCATGTTGACTCTTCCCCATTAAGCCATATTTATCAATATGCTCATTAATTCGGTTCTTAACTGTTTCCACCAGTTTGCCTGGCACCGACATCAGGCTCATCGATCTCAGATCCAGACTTGATCTCACCCAACTGTGTATTTTCATCATGAGCCCAAATTGGTACAGTTGCCCTTTCTTTGGAGAGCACAGAAGAGCAGCTTATATATTACACCACCCTCCAGGCCAGCAAGGAGGACTTTACATTTGCAGTTTTAAAATATTAATTATGGATGAGATAAAACATTGGGGGGGGGGTGTTTGTCCCCTCCAGCACTAGGGAAAAATTACAGTAGTAGTATTATATTCCAAGATCATATTTATGTAGACCTTGGGTCTGGAAAAATATAGGTGTTTGGGAAGACTATTTAAACATTTTGTTTTTTAAAAAATATATAGGTGTTTGGGGGGCCCTGATTCACCACATCACTTAAAATCATGCTTAAACCCCCAAAATTTGAGTTAAACTTAAAAGAAATCATGTAGTTAAGTGCTTTGCCAAAGTAACCCAATAGGCTTTTTGGTGCCTTACTGTCAGTCACCAATCAGTTTTCACAGCAAGAAAGTGCCCAGCTGCTTTCTTTTTAAATCTAAGACTCCTTTCTGTCTCCTATTGTACTGAACTAAAATCCTCCCGCTATTTCCATCTTCTCGTCTTCAAAATGGGGTTTGTTTTTCATTTTCTTTAGAATCAGGCAACATTGACTTAAGATGACCATTAAAATTTGGGGGAATGGTTTTGTTCTTTGTTAACCTGTTTTCCCCGATAACAGCGTGTGTCTGATACATTGCACAACCCATTTCTTTGTCGCCAGATTCAGTCTGCATACAGACTCAAGTCTTAAAATTTAGTAGCAACCATTAATTGCTCCATACTGGCAGGTCTGGAACTTGTCACTTAGATGTTCAGTACGGGCGATGATATGAAATCCCAAGCAGATTGACTGATTGGGCTAACTGTTCATATTGGATTTTTTAATTTGAAGAAAAAAACCAAACTGTTAAGAACATGTGATTTTTTTTCTTTTAAGCCCTAAACTTCCACAGCCTGTAGGAGTTCAAAAACATATAATTCACATGCCAGTTGCGCTCTCTCTTTCTCTCTCTCTCAGTTTTGTTTAGTCTTCAGACATCCTCCATGGAATCTTAGAATTTTTGCCAGTTTCTTTTCTTTTCCTTGTGGTGACTTTTCTTTAAATTAGCGTCTTTGTGTGCACAGATAACACAGGCCTTTCATGGATTGGATTAAAATATTGGCTCACATGCTATCCTTCCGCATTGGGCAGCACCTGATAGGCTAAAATAAAGCTACCCCTTCTGCACTGCGTCGTTCCAACCTATTTGTGCATACAAAGTTTGGGGAGAAAATTCCTTCCTGACCATGCCAGGTGATTCACTTTTCCCGTTTCCCTAGCTTTAGCCTGCATAGCTACTGGCATCCTTAAAGGTCATCATAACATCATACATTCTGTTGTACTATGTGGATGAACTCCTGTGACAGGATGTCTCTTTTGCTGTAGAAAGAGAAGCATTTTCATTTTAATGGATTCTAAATATACTTCCTTCTAATTTATGGCTTTTGTCAGAGTGGCATGGGATAGCTGCTAGTGACCCCTGTACGTATTCTATTGTGGCAGTAGGTTTTCTCTGTTACACTGAATTTATCACAGACTCCAGTAATTGGTGATGTCTCTCTCTTTAATGACTCAGAAGACAACTCCCCTCTTCTCTATGTGGCCCAAGGGAGAGGGTTGCAATGGGCCTTCTTGTTTGAATCTTGTTACTTGTTATAAATCACAGCCAGACTATGAGCCTAAGCCAAAAAGGTGAACTGGAAAGTTTTTATAAGTAAACATAAAAACTTAGCGTCAGAATGTGTTGTATGTGATGTACCACAAACAGGTTTTCCTAAAGGGACGCTGGATTCACTGCTCATCACACAGAGCTGAACAAAACGGCAAGCAGGAAATTATCCTTTCTTTTGAACTGAAGCCCAGTGAGATTGCATTTTCTCTCCTATCCCTTTCAATGGAGGTCTTCATTCTTTTCATCACCCACTCTTCCTGGTCATTTCCTTGCTGCACTGTGACAAACAATTACTTTCTCCTTTACTGATGTTACATCACCAAATAGATGAATACGGTGAAATACCGGCCCCACTGGGGTTAGTGACAAAACTTTCAAAGAGCTTACCGTTATTGGGTGACAGTGTATTCTATTGTTTTATTAACAATGGACCATATAGCCACAGTGCAAAAGCAGTGTAAAAAACTCTTAGCAATTTTTGCATATTTGTGCTATATTTATTTTTATGATGGAAACATTTTTATATATAAAAAAGTGTGTGTAGAAAGATAGCTTTATTTATTTAATTTTCAAAAAAAAGAAAGGCTCTTTTACCATACCTGCAAAGGCCTGTGTTCAGAGTTCTTTCTTTCTTTCCTTTCTTCCTTTTCTTTTTTTAAAGCTTTCATTTTACTTTTAAGTCTTTATCTATAGCTGTCTGCTTGATTGTCTGTGACAAAGATTTATCCCTTCCTGATAGTCACAGAAACCTGTTTTAAGTAACCAAACATTAGAACAATCTGAAATGAACTCTAATTGTTAGCTAGGTATAATCAATTATTCTTAGTTTGTGTAGTCAGGTGTATATAATAAGCTGCAAACATATGGGGAGGCTTCAGAAGGTTGATAATGCATGTAAACAAAAACATGTTCAACATAAATAATGCTTAATTTAATGGAGAAGTTAATTTCATGGATTTTTGTTTGTAAAGTTTTTGAAGTGGAAATACTTCTTTGCCTTCAGACATTGACAAATAAAGGTTTCAGATCCCTGAAATAACAAAAACCTGGAGTGTAATCCATTCACTGTGGAAAAAAGAGGTGAATTGGATTCTGAAAGGTAGAGTTTTTCAACCACCCGCTCCAGTTTCTCAATTGACTTTCGTACACTTTGACCTCTATAGTCATTTGTGGTTGTGTTTTATTTCATGGAATATATTCTGAGCTGCCATAGAAGACAAAAGTGAGCTCAAGAGTCCAGTATCAGAGTTCAACCATGGCCATCTGTCTGCAATTAAAGTTTGCTGAATTCAACATGTCTGGGAAGATTTTTACTCCAAAAAACTCATCCCCAGAATCTCAAAATACACTGATCCCAATAATATATGTAAATATTGCACTACTTTATACAATGAATGTAATATAATGTAACGGAATATTTTTATACAATGCAAACATTGTGGACATTTCAGTCTACCCCTAGACTTCCACACATGGGAGACATTTTACAGCAGACGTAGGGAACCTACCAGAGGCCGTTTTGAAAATTAGAAGAAGCTCTGCATAGATGTTGGGGGCATGGGTGCTTTAAGGAGGTGTGTGCTCAGCAACTTGAGGGTCCAGATCATGGAACTATGCTGTAAACTGATGCAGGTAGAAATCCAGTAGCAGAGTGGGGGCTATCCAGTCTTTTGCACCCAGTGTAACATGTATGACTATCTTCCTCTTGGGGAGAGGTTGTATGTGTGCACTCGATGCAAAGAGTTCCTGTCTCTTAGAGAACAAATGCTGTCTCTGGAGGCTAGAGTGGCAGAGCTGGAGGAACTGAGGCAGACAGATAGGTATATAGAGGAGTCCTTCAGGGACATTGTAGAGTGGTCCCACCTCCACTCCGGCAGCCTCTCTGCTGCTATGGAGGAGCAAGGTTTCCAGGAAGGAAAGCATCAAACTGGAATGGCAGGAAGTGATCCTGTAGCTGGGCCCTGACTTCCAGATGATGTGTTATCCTCTCACACCGAGGATATGTCTCTAGGAGGTGGTTCCCAGAGGGGTGGGAATAGGTTAGTTGTGGTAGTTGGTGATTCGATTATTAGGAATGTAGATAGCTGGGTTGCTGGTGGCCACGAGGACCACATGGTATCTTGCCTACCTGGTGCAAAGATAGCGGACCTCACACATCACCTAGACAGAATTCTAGAGAGTGCTGGGGAGGAGCTGGTTGTCATGGTACATGTGGGTACCAGCGACATAGAAAAAAGTAGCAGGGAGGTTGTGGAGGCTAAATTTAGGCTTCTAGGTAGGAGATTGAAGTCCAGAACCTCCAGAGTGGCATTCTCAGAAATGCTTCCAGTTCCACGTGCAGGACCCCAGAGGCAGACTGAGCTCCAGAGTCTCAATCCGTGGATGAGATGATGGTGCAGCAAAGAGGGCTTTAGTTTAATTTAGAACTGGGGAACTTTTGGGGAAAGGGAGAGCCTATTCCAACGGGATGGACTCCATCTTAACCGAAAGGAAACCCGGCTGCTGGCACTAAACATTAAAAAGGAGATTTAATCTTTAAACTAAAGGAGATTTAGTCTTTAAACTAGGAGACTACAGCTGGTGCAGAATGTGGCAGCCCGTCTCCTTATGGGGACGGATCGTTGTGAGCACATTACACCAGTGCTCCGAGCTCTGCACTGGCTGCCGATAGTCTTCCGGGCCTTATTCAAAATGTTGGTGCTATAAAGCCCTATGCAGTCTGGACCCCTCTTTATACCTATAAAGCCCTATGCAGTCTGGACCCCTCCTGTCTGTGAGACCGCTTCACTCTCCGTGCCCTGGATCAACCCCTGCGGTCCACCAGGAGCGCCCTTCTTGATGTCCTGCGGGTGGTGCTGGGGGCTACAATGGAGAGGGCGTTCTCGGTGGTGGCGGCACCCAGACTGTGGAACTCCCTTCCGGTGGAGGCCCGGGTGGCCCCGAACCTTGCTTCATTTCAGTGACAGTGCAAGACCTGACTGTTCTGCCAGGCCTTTGGTGACGGAGGTGAGTGGGGAGGAGGAGTTTTTAATTTTGTTATTCTTATGCTTCCCTTTTATGTATTTTATGTATATTTTTTAATATTTTAATTTTTGTAAGCCGCCTCGAGCTATAAATAATGAAAATAAATAAATAAAAAATTGGGGGAAACCCAACAGGTGCTGAGCAGCACGTGGGTCAGGCTGAGGCAGCTGCAAAAGATGCCGTTATTTCAGGGGAATTAGAGTATCCTAATAGAGAAGACTGGAAAAATCCCCAGTAAGCTCAGGTGGAAATCAGTTTGCAACAGTCAAACTCAAATCTAGGGCTGATGCGGCAGCAGCTTTTACCGCGCCGCGATTCCGTTCCGCCATTTCGGAACTGCCCGCGCCACACCGCGACTTTTCTGCGGATATTCCGCTAATTCCGCCGGAATTCTGCAAATCGC
>QEPC01010648.1:448915-460400 GCA_003113815.1 Sphenodon punctatus | reverse complement strand
ATCAATGGTTAATACACACTTCTTTGACGTCATGACCTTCCCTATGTTACACACATAAAGATTTCACAACGTATATCATTGCTCGGTTCATAACACCCCATGACACTTGCCTCCTGGAGAGTCAGAGCTCTTGTTGCATTGACTGTAGCCTACTTTCTTGGCACGGTCCAGATTCCAGGCTGAGTAGAAGTCTGTGAGGCTCTGAAGCAGTTTCTGTGCCCCCTGCCACCTTCCCCAGGCAGCAAGTGAGAGGCTGTCAGGGGCTCAGTTTGCGCACTGGGGAACAATTACATGTGTGAACTTGTGTGGTGGTGGTGGGGCCACAGCAAGTGTGTGTATTGCCAGTCTTATTGCCTCAAAAGCCTGCTGCTGTTTTGTCAAGGAAGGTGTGGTAGCGCAAGCAAGAGTGTACCTGTAAACAGGGGGAAAGGTTTACTCAGTCTGGTATAGAAAGCCTTGGCTCTGACCTAATTAAAGGGGAAAGCCTGATAAGAAGCACCTGAGCATGAGCAGGCCCAGGACTCTCAGCGACAAAAGGAACACGGC
This sequence comes from Sphenodon punctatus, assembly GCA_003113815.1. NCBI lineage: Eukaryota > Metazoa > Chordata > Lepidosauria > Sphenodontia > Sphenodontidae > Sphenodon > Sphenodon punctatus. The sequence continues at coordinate 459,854 of QEPC01010648.1, read as the reverse complement.
CCTCAGTTGGGGGGAGAGGAGGGGACTGTGAGAAGGAAGGGGCTCTGGCAGAGACAGAAATCTACCTAGCCTTGGAAGGTTGAAAGGACTCTGGAGGAGAAGAGCAGTCTTGGAACCCAGGGAGGACTTGGGGCTTCAAAAGGTCTATGATTACTCTACCACTGGTTATGCAGGCTGGCTATTAGGAGAGGCTGGAGGCCATTACATGAGCTTTGGCACTCCTCCAAGAAGGCCTGCCTAGTCTCCCTACCACAGAAGGATTTAAGCATATCTTGTAGCTTTCTGATTAGCGCGGACGGTTCATGTGATAATTGAGCAAGTCAGTGCTGAGACTCACTGCAATCCTGAACCCATTGAAGTTAATGGCAACACTTCCATTGACTTCTCTGGATGAGGACAACACCTTCAGTGTCACCGATCTAAGGCCAAATCCATCTCTCACTGAGATCATTGGAAAGAATCCTGTTTACTTCACCTGGGGTTGAATTGGGCCTCTAGTGATGCTCTTGCAAGCTTGATGTCTAGGTCTGTTACTAGATAAAATTCATGTCAGTCTTTTCTGTTCAGGCAGATTTGTCTTTTGCTGTCCAAGGTACATAATGATTTCAGTATAGAATAAGTAAAATCTCTATCCTTCCACCAAAATACAATTTTGGTTTGACAATTAGTGGTACTAATTGCATCATATAAACTGAGATATCAGTTCTCAAGTGTGGGTGCCAAAAGATAGGTCCCTGAATCCACATTTAAGTGCCTTGAGCTGCAGAGTTGAAACCACTTACTCTGGAGCAGTCTCAGGATTACACCAGTGGTTTCAGTAATGCAGTCAACCTGAGATTTAGAGTCCTCATGGTAGGCAGTCAGGGTTGAACGTTCTTAAAATGTAGCAAGGACAGATAAAACTTGAAGGTTTTAATTAATTGTTAATTATTCTTATTATTATTTCTTTAGTGCCAATGATGTACCTGGCACTGTACAATCAATAGCTATAGACAGATCCCTACCCCTAAGGGGTTTACAATCTAAGGCCCTTTTCAAACGAGCGTGAGTGCAGGGGGGGGATGGGTGTACTGCAGGAGCACACATGCATACCCACCCACCTACCCACTCACTGCAGCGGTCTCACGGGCAGTGCCCACTCATGCCCACACAGCAGATCTGCATGGGCATGAGAAAAGGTCTCATGTGAAAAGGACCTAAGAGACCAGCGAGGGGGAGACAAGGGAGAAGCGAGCAAAAAAAAAAAAAAAATTCATTTCACTGCTCCCACCAAATATTTCACTGCTCCCACCAAAAGCTCTCCTCTGAGCATTAATTGTCTAGACCTTTTTGTTTGGATCCAGCATTGTTCCGATCTTTAAATACCTTTCATGTCCCCAGGCCAACTGAACAAAGGCATGTGCTGTCATGGAACACCTGATGGTTGCTTTTGCCTTATAGAAATGAAAGCTGTTAAAGTCCATGAATTGTTAAACTATTCTAGGTATAAAGTTTCCCAGATAATGTTTCCTACTTTTACTACTGTGCTCATTTAGTCTTTTTCTTTTGAAGGTTTTCTAGACTGGGTTCCTAAGAAAATGCAACGGTTAGGATGTGTTGAGCTGCTGAACACAGTCCAGAGACGAATACAACCAAGGCTTCATGTATTTGGACATATCCATGAAGGTCAGAAAGCTTGTATAGCTGTGTATTTTTCAAATCAACAAAGTATCGTACCATATGGTCAACATTTGAAAATGTGGCTTCTTAAAGTCAAGCACCTAAATACGTGGCCTGGCTACCAGAAACAATTACCAAGGGCTAACAGTAGGCACTCATATTTGAATATTTAAATTTTAGCGTTTATGCCCCAATTTCCCCATCTGTAAATGTGGACAATTAGTCTCTCCTTACTTCAGATGGGTGTTGTGTGAATTAATTACAGAGTATCTGATTCTACCACACCCCTATTGACATCAGTGGAAGCAGTTGTAGGCTTTATATTTACAGTGAAGAGAATGGAAAGAGTTTGTTTGAAAGTTTATATTGTGTAATGACAGTAAAGTGCAAGGAATCCCGAGATCCAATATCATACTCAAGAAAACACACTTCTGCTCTCAGATATACCCTTCTGTATTAGTAACATATGTTAGCAACTACTCACTGGTAGCAAAGGGCAGTAACTGTCACTGCTCTTTCCTGCTCTTTTTCTGTGTCTGAGGCTCTCCCCAGTTTTGAAATGAGTGAATCCAATAAACAGAATACTTAAACAGACATTTTGGTTGAACTCCTAGGGCCAGCTCCTCCTGTCACTTTTCTCTGTGTCGATCAGGAATAACTCAGTCAGTAGAGCTGTATCAGTACAAACCTGATATGGAAGGAGATCCAGGGTTATAGAGATACTTATTTTAGGTGATTCACAGGGTGCCATTGACTTTCAAACTGAGCACAAGTAGACTGCTTTTTGAGCAGAAAGCAAATGACTTGAGTCATTACTTGATCAACAGAATAGAGTCCAATGTTTCTGGACACCTTGGGGAATGTGATTTTTGTCTGAATTAGGGAGGTGTCTGGATATGTGAGGGTTCTGGTATGTACTGAACGGTAGTTCAGTGATGAACAGATCTACTTTATATTCCCTGTGAAAGAAGTGGAGGACATCAAGGAGGGATTTGGAGTGGATAAGCAATTTTACTGTAGTACCAAGTGCATAAATGGTAAATGCATCCCTACCAGGCTCTCTTTAGCTTTGTGAAGAGGTCAGAGGTAGGAGTGTCATGTGCTGCTGGGGGACAGGGTCCAGGGCCTGGGGAGTCAGTGCAGGATCATATCCAGTGGTCCAGAGAATTCAGCAACAGGCAGGGACCAACACAAGGACCAGGGAACATGGGAAGCAGGCTGGGGTGCTGGAGCAGAGAGACAGGCATATGGGACAGAAGGGCAAAGGACCGGTTACAAACACAACAGAGTCCAGGAACAAAGTCCAGGGCAAATCAGATCCAGAATACAAGCCCAAGCCTCTGGGATCAGGGGAAGCAAGCAAATCCAGCAACCCAGAACAAGAAGCCCAGAAATCAAAACGGATAATCCACCCAGTTTCTTGTGACTGCAGGTGTGCCTTATATATGGCAAGCAGCCAGTCAGGAAGCTGGGGGCATGGAGCAAGGCTGGGGGAGAGGTGCAGCCTGATCAGCCTGGGAAGGACCTTCAGCAAACCCCTAGGGCCCTGGCCAGAGTGCAGCAATGGCGACACTGAGGAGTCGGCCACCATGCTCAGGTGGAGGATATTTTGATTAGGGAGCAAATCCCACACAGGGCCCTAGCAGTGAATGGTTCAAGGCGGCCCCAGTTGCTTACAAGGTGCCTGTGCTTAGTTCTGCTTCCAGCTGCAGGGTTAAAGCCCCACTTGTAGTAGGATTAATTTTGGAAATGCATTTTTGATGTGAACTATCCATCATCTAATCATTCTAGAGCCTCCCCTATCAGTAGAGTCAATTGACAGGTAACTTTTGCCACCATCAGACCAAGAGCTAGCAAAGTATTCTAAGATCCACTATCAATGAGAATAGTGATTTTTTTTAAAAAAACAAAACAGTGTAATGCTTGTATTATTGGTGCTTGCACAGTGGGTATTTTCACACAGGACGGACACGAGGGTGGACAATCCCGGAGCAAGTCTGGGGGTGCACCCCATGTCTGCCTGCTTACAGCCACGCCGGAGTCCATTTTAAATGGACCTGGAGGCTGCTGGGGCCCACGACCCACCCACACGGTGCTCCTCTCCAACCCCTACACCATTACGTTGTGGGAGAATTGTCCGCAATGCTATAGCATTGCCGGGCAATCCCTGACCAAGAGCTGGGCTGCAGCACCGGCGGTCCCCATTTCTCCTCCACCTGCATATCTGGCGGGCCGCCTTTAAATGGACAGACGGCCCGCTCACGGGTGAGGTGAGGCAGAGACGGGGCAGCTGTCTGTGGGAAGACACCCAGAAAGTAGCAAGGTTATGAAACAGGCCATTCTTATTGTAAACTATGATAATTTAGAAAAAACAAATGAGAAGCTGCAAACTCTGTGTTGCCTTGCGACATAAAAAACTCCTCAGAGAAGAATTCCCAAGTAAGTTATCACAGACGGCCTCTACAAAACAAGCTGTTCTTTGCAAAGCGGGTGGATGGTTTGAACAGATGAGATCCTCCCCCGACTAAACACAGCTACATCTGCAGCAGACATTTACTAAATATCCAGGAGTAGAGAACTGGCTGTTCTCTCCCTTCTAAGCTGCTTTCAGTGCCAAAAAATACCTCACCATAAGGTTGCAGTATCGACCCTACAGTGATGTTGTCTAAATTCTGCCTTCTCATGCTTCAGCCAGTGCTCATCTGTGGTGAGTACACAGGAGCCTCCAAGTTATGGCTTCAGGGAATTAAAAGTGTAGATCTCAAGTATTGTCTAGTCCAATTCCAATGTTGGTCCTTAGCACAGGGGTGCATTTGGACAAGCAACATTAGTGTTAAATTGACCTTCCTAAGGAATATGCAATTTTAGATTATTCATGATTTTGGTTTTTCAGATTCTGAATAGCAGTCTAATCCTGCGTGCAGCACAAACTGGCTCTTACTTCTCACTCTCAGAAATAAAGCCACACAGACTACCAACCAGGTCCTTAAAGAACTTTACTGGTGCAAGCTCTCTTGGTTCAGGTTGTGCATCTTTGAAATGTTGCTTAGCAAAGTGATAATTCCTCAATGTTAGTCAAATGCATTCAAACTGCAATGGATGGCTATACCCTACCCTACTGTATGTGATTGTGTATCCTAGTGTTCTGTTGCAGTTTGTCTGTAATCTAAAAGGCTGCACAAACTCTGGTCTTACTGGCACTAGTATTATTTCTATGCTGATGGAAGCGTCTCTTGTATAGCTGTGAGTAAAATTAGGCCCTGTAATAACTTGAGAGCATAGACAGCATTATCCAGTGCCATTAACATTTGCAGCACTCTGTAGGTTAATTAAGTGAATACAAAGGAAGCTGGAATTATAATAATAGTAACTGGAACTCCTTTTCTTTGTAGGTTATGGAGTAATGGCTGATGGAACAACTACCTATGTGAATGCATCAGTGTGCACTGTGAACTACCAGCCACTCAACCCACCTATAGTTATTGATTTACCCACTCCAAGGAACACATGATTATTATGAGATTTAATACTGCAGCTCACCACATTAGCAACTTTGTTACTGGCTACATAACCTGAAAAATAACTGATCAATGAAGAAGAAAAGACTCCCTCTTTTTTTTGTTCCCTTTTCATTTTCTTCACTAAAATTCAGAGTAAAAAATGGATGGAAAGTGAAGGCATTTAGTCCCAATATCTGCAGGCGGTAGATTAAAGAAGTCAGCATTTCACCATGAAAAAAACCTTTCGAATACAGAAATATGATTGCATTCTACATTATATATAGATATATCAAATGGGCTTTTTTATGTATATACCAGACATTATATTGAATTTATTAAGAAAAAAATGTCTCTTCAGAGAAAGGTCTCTTTAAGAAAGTTTACAGTCGAAAGCATGGGTGTTAGATACGAGTTCATTCATTTAAAGCTAGTTGAACAACATTTCAGAATGAGCACTTGCTAAAAGAAAATAGTTGTGGTATTTTCTCTAAGTTAATGTGGCAATTATAGAAAGAATACACCCAAGGACTGTTTTTAACAGCTAAAGGAAGCAAGTTCTTATCTGTCTATCCTTTTCAAGCCTGCCTCCTTCCTTCCTTTCAAAGCAAGCACAGTAGAAGGTCCTAATTCACTGTACTTAAATGCAGCCGTACTTTGTAAAGTACACTGGACTTTAATTCACTGGACTTTGTTTCATCTGGCAGTGTAAATGATATATACTGCTACGCTTGCAGTAGACAGCTGGGAATTCAAAAAGAGAGGTCATTTAAAATGAGGACAAACTCAGGAATTCGAAAGCTGTCCTACCACTGAAAAGAATGATGTTTCTAGTTGGGAAAGTTAATTGTGTTGTAATATGAAGTACAATCTCAGATTGTATTTAAAATAAAAAAAAATCTGGATTAGTTATTTAAAATGCAAGCCTGTGAGACTGTTTGGCATAAACCATTTGCAGTGGGCTAAGGAACCTGTCATAAAGTCACTAGTTTTGGCTAGTGCAGGTAGAAGAAAATATTTTAATCTGGGCTGTAACTTCACGCAGGTCAATGCCAGTATCCAAAAGTTGACCATGGTCCTTTTTCTTATAGCACATGGTCAATAGGACAATGTGAAATGAGTTGGGGGAAAACTCCAGGTGTTCAGTCAGTGGTGGCTCTAGGTTTCACTAGGCAAAAATTTCAAGTGAGCCTTTACATTTTATCAGTAGATATATTAGTAGCAAATCTCTATGGCACACCAAGTACTGGAGCTGAAATTTGAGCCTAGCTTTGCACACTCCTACTCTAAAGCCTGGATATGAGGGGAAGAGACCGAATAGGTCTAAACTCATCTCTGATTGGCCAGGACTAGGTAAGCCCTGCCTTTTTCCTTCTCCAGTACTGAGCCACAATGGCGATGGCTGAGACTCAGGGTAATTTCAGACATTACGATACCATGGTCAACTACAGTGAACTCCTTGTGGTGGCCGCGGTACCGTAACATCTGTAGTGCGTTCCGCCAGATGTTCACCACAGTGAACACCCGGCGGGAAACACATTGACCACGGTTCTGGACTTCCGGCCACCCGGAGGTCCAGAACCGTGGTTAACTGGACCACGGTCCGGAATCGGCAGAACCCGATGCGGGATCAGGTGCAGCGGCTGGATTGGCCGCTGCGCCTGCCTGTCTCCTGGTGCCACTGGCGGCCAGGGGAGCGTGGGGGAGTGAGGCTGTGTGGCCGCACATCGCATTGTGTAGCCCCTCCCCCTCCCCGATCCCCTGTAGGAATCAGCCAGCACATCTAAAGGCTGGCCAGACTGATTCCTGACCAGGATCCAAAACGGATCCCAGTGGGTGGCTGGACGTGCCCAGTGCACGTCTGAAATTACCCTCAGTGAAAGGCTTTAGACAAGGGCTTGTCCTAGTTTAGCTCCCTGTGATCAGGAGCCTTTCCCAGGAGTGAGTATGAAGGAAACATGACATGTAGTGAGTGTTTTTAAATGAGCAAGGTAATGCTACCCCTACTCCACCTTCAGACAGACGGCTGGATGACGGGCTCCTGGGTGCCCCTGTGGGGTAGCATCTCATTTAAAAACACCCAGTGTGTTTCTGTCTCTCTTTGTTAATATTTTCAAGAGCAGCTGTGGGTTTCTAGGCAGCCACCTATGTACCCAGCACAGCACTCATGACAGCAGTTTCATCCCATGGGGAAAATATCAGTAGAAGACATCAAGGGATTGAAAAAGCCAGGCCTTACCCATAGTTGTGGTCCCTCCAGTTGTTGGATGAAGGGTACTGAAGAAAGCTGATGCTGCCACACTGCCTGTTGTGTACTGCACTTCTTTATTAGATTATGATAGTTCCGTTTGCAAGGCTGTCAATCCAGCACTTTACACACGCACTGACATTCACTTTAGAAAGCCAACAAAGGAATGTGTCTAAATCACCATATAGAAAGAGAAAGGCCTCTCCCTTGGCCTAAACCAGCTCTTCAGAGTTCAAAAGCAGCCTTCTTTTCTCCATAACTGAAATTACCCATGGACAGTATAGCTATAGATTTTAGCCTCCTAGTATTTGCAAGTTCTATCAATCATCTTAGCCAGCTCTCACATGGCAGATGTTCCATCACAGACACTCTGAGCCACACTCAAGACTGAAATCAAACAATAGGCCACCTCCTTCTTCTCTAAACATTTCTCAAAGGATTACTCCATATCTGGCACTGATTTAGAATGGGACTGCTTTTGTCAGAACTATTTGTTTAAGGTTGGTAGGATCCGACCTCAGATCAGCAGGGACTGAAGTTAATTGCCTATTAAAAACTTCTATCATCATTTGAACGAAAAGCGATCCCCTATAGTTAGAGTAGAAGTGTTTTAGCTAGTCAGAATGAAAGTGCTTCATGACCCAAGTGTGGCAGGAAACCAGCTGTATGTCAATGAACCCTGAAATGTTTACATTCACTCTCCGCACTTCAGCTGCTAAGATGGTAGAGTGGGGAGGGGATGAGAGAAAGAGAGGCACTTTTATTAGCCTCAACAAAATTTCTGTGTTGACCATAAAAATATTCTCTTAAGACTAATTTTTCCTAAGGTGTCTTCAAAATATTGTGTATTTTTATGTGAAAATGATATGAAAGCAGCTGTTGCTTTTAAAAGGAATCATTAAAAATGCTTGAGGTTATAAAAGATTAAAAAGGTATTTAATCGTTTTGGCATTATTAGATTGTGACTGTAATTTTTTTTTGTCAAGCATGTTAGGCAAATAAAATCTTTTAAAACGATAAATTCGCTACATCTCAGGCATTCAGTTTGGTGTGGAAGCTGTGAGTTTGGGGAAACATCCTGCATGTCTGCTGTTTTTTACAGGCCAATGGTGTAATCCTGTTCTTGTTGAAGTGAATGGCTCAGCACCCATTGGCTTGAATGGGTGAGGATTGCACTCCAAACTGTTATATACTGTGCATCAGTTACTGTGCCAGTGTGGAGACCAATCACATAAGATCAGCTAAAGTTGAAATGGTCAGCATCTCAAGTAATTAGGTGGCAAGTGATCTTGCAATGGCTTCCATTTGCAAGGCTTTTAAAGCATTTACTAGCTTAGTCAAGGATGTATTCTTCAATTTCTCCACCAGCTACAAAGGGAAAGATTTACTTTGTGTCCAATAATAAAGAATGATTTGGAATCGCTGGTTACAGAGAGAGGACAATAAAAACTCTTTTGTATAACTAATGAGTTCTCCTCCTGAAGGCAGGAATAAATCAAATGCTTTAAAATAGTTCTGTGTGGCACAATATTGTATTTTGTGAAAAGCCAACCTGCATGACTGTTTAGCAAAAAGAGCTACAAAAACTGTTAGCCTGAGGGTGTTTTTAACCGAGCAAAGCTGAGGTGGGGTTGGGGGTGGGGGGTTGTCCATGACTGCTAAGTGGCCCAGCTGAGGAGCACCCACTCCGGGTGCGTGGGAAGGGATTCTAATGGCCGGCTCCTAGAGCGGCCACCGCAGCAGCTGCCTTACACTCCCCCTGGGGAAAGGGCACCAAAATTAACATGTCCCTGTGTTAGCGCTGGGGATCCCGGGCTCCTCAGCGCTTGTGGACAGTTCCTGTGACTTGCAAAGGCCGTGTCCCCCGCCCACAGTGCCTGGGAGTGGCAGACCAGTCTGCTGGTGTGGCTGGCTGGCTACTGCTGTTCATACAGGCAGGGGATGCATGGCCACCGGTTGCTATGTGCTTTTTTGGCTTGCCACGCATGTCACACTATGGATTTCTCGGCAGTGAGTGGGTGCCGAGTGGCTCACGGGACTGCGCATCCCCCCTCACCACTTTCAAACAGGCAGTCGGATGAGTGGCTCCTGGGTGGCCATGTGTGGCAGCATCTTGTTTAAAAATACCCTCATTCCCATGACTCAGACGGAGGTATACTATACATGCAGAACCTATCAGAGTGTTTAATCAGGACAGGACTCAGAAAGGAAGTTAAAAACAATTATTTTTGTCAGTTCAAAGTATTACTTGGACACAATCATGATTTTAAGTCCTAAACCTGACATTTCTCAAAGTGGTTCAAATGCAAAACCAAAGGATTTATTGTATACATCTGATTGGAGGATGTGGGTTATTTAAATAGAAATACGTTGGACCTACAGCAAGGCTATGTTTTTGTGGGCCTGTTTCAGAAATCTCATTGCATGACAAAATGGAAAGGAGAAAAGTAATGAAAAGTCCATCTATGTAGCACCAAATCACAAAGGAGGAATGTCGAGCTCGTGGTTTATCTACATTGTGAATTAGGGTAGTGAGTAGGATTTCTGCCTGCCAGGAGGAACTTGGGACTCTGGGGCCACTTTCAATCTGATTTCCTTTTCCTTGGGGCAGGGAGCAGTGCCAGGAACCCACTAACCCCTGGCATAACCTGACATGAGTATCTGCTGCAGGAAGATGGTGCTCAGTGACACTCAAGGGCATAGCATAGCAGGCACAGACCCCAAAACAAAAGTGTTCAGGAAGCTGAGGCTAGTATCAGAGAAATTGTGGGTTGGTTGTGTGAATTTCTGGAGCTGCTGTGTTAGACCTTGGAGGTAGTGTGGAAGTTTGTAACCCATTGTTGTTTAAGAGATGTATTGAGTGGCAGAAGTCTTGTTTGGCTTAAGGGAACGTGACAGGTATACTAAGCTTCAGGGTACCAGAGGGTAAAACAGTACATAGGTTAGTTAAACCCACTTTATATCAGCTAGGTTAATGGACAAAGTTTTCCATTGACCAAACCATTTTGTTTTACTCCAATACAACCAGGCCTGTTTAGCGTTAACTGACAAACTATTTCCTGTCAGCTGAAAGTAACAGATCTCTTGCGCATGCTGAACTTAATGTCATTTATTGTGTGTGTGGTGGCACAGTGGGGTTTTCTTTTTGTACTTTTTCAGTGAACAGCACTATATAATTTTACATTTCCAGCCTAATTGCATGGTTTGTATGTGGAACAATGATGTGAAACAGCCCCATGGGTAAACCAGGGAGTGAGGAGGGAAAGAAAGGAGGGGGGGATTCACTTGTAATCATTAAAGATTTTCTTTTTAAAAAATGCTTCTTTATTGATATTTTGTGAGCACTTATGGGAATAACCTGGATAAATATAATGAATGTAGCCACAAACTAATGGGTGAAAACATTGACTCTTTACCCTGCTGAGCCACTATTCCTATACCTACGATCGGTTTACCCTTATCCTTGCAACATGGACCTGCCTGCTGTCATCCTCATTGTAACCAAGCCAAGTACGTGCACTTGAGACCTCGCATG
>QEPC01010648.1:349625-429651 GCA_003113815.1 Sphenodon punctatus | reverse complement strand
CTTGTGACTTTAGTCAATGACCTGCGCCTGGAGATGGACAAGGGGGAATTCTACCTTGTTGAGCTCGTTAGATCTTTCTGCACCCTTTGATACAGTTGATCATCAAGTGCTGTTGGCTCGGCTGCGGGACCTGGCAGGGGTACGCAGGACTACTTGAGTGGTTCCGCTCTTTCCTGTTGTGGAGGTCCCTTCAGGCGGTGATGAGCGATTGCTCATCATCTCCTTGGGACCTTTCCTGTGGTGTCCCGCAGAGTTCTATTCTGTCCTCTTTGTTCAATGTGTGTCGGAGGCTGCTGGGTGAGGTCATTCGAAGGTTTTGGGTGAGGTGTCATCAATATACAGATGACACTGAGCTCTACCTCTCTTTTTCATCTGACTCAAGCCCTGCATTCTCGGTGCTTGCCTGATACCTGGCTGCTGTCAGGAACTGGATGAGGATGAGCCGATTGATGGTGAATTCTGTCAAGATTGAAGTGATCATGGTTGGCCGTTCTTGTGACTTGGAGGTGATTCGGACATCTGTCATTGATGGACTCTGGTCTCTTTGGTTCGCAGCCTCGGAGTGCTTTTGGATCCTTCACTGTGCCTGGATTTTCAGGTGGCGGCGGTGGCCAGGAACGCTTTTCACCAACTCCATCTGGTGAGAGGCTGCGGCCTTTTCTTTCTGATTCAGATGTGGCCACTTTCATCCATGCTTTCATCACCTCAAGGCTGGATTACTGCAATGTGCTCTACGTGGGGCTGCCCTTGATGACTGTTTGGAAGCTGCAGCTGGTGCAGAATGCAGCAGCTCAGCTACTTTTGGGAATGAGTCACCGGGAGCACATTACAATGGTGGTCAAAAGTCTGCACTGGCTGCCTATAGTTTTCTGGGCACAATTCAAAGTGTTGATTTTGACCTAAAAAGCCTTAAATGGTCTGAGTCCCACATATCTGAGAGGCCGCCTGTCCTACCATGTCTCATTTGAGCCCAAGCCTGGGAATATTCCGGAGGCAGTGCAAAACTCTTTTATTTGAAAGAGCATTTGGCAGCAGGGATAACTGGGGTTGGTTGGGTTTTTGTGTAGGTGTAAGGATTAGAGGCTCCAGAAGACACCTCCGCCCGCACAGTTGCCCGCCAGCGGATTCTGTGCCCCTTCTACAAGCGCAGCCAGCCCCGCCGAACCCAGACAGCGTACAAGATAAGACGCCCGTGGGGGGAGACCCCAGCACGTCAGCAGGGATTCCCCCAGGGGCGCAGCCACTTCCGGCAACAGAACCAGTTCCGACGCAACTGCAGCATCCTGGGGCAGGGCCCGGAACCGTCAGATGCTCACAGTGCCTGCAAGCACACAAGCAAGGCGTGGCTTGCAGCATAAATGCCGGCACCGCCAGGCAAGTGGTGCCGGTAATCTGAAACTGGCCCCTGGTGTGCGAACTAAGCTTGAGACCTTGATCCTTCCTGACATCCCCGTTCCTTTCCTCCCTACCTTCCCGTGATTGCTGTGGAGTGGACAGTCCTTGTGAGAGTGGTGAGTGTTCTCTTGTTGTTTCTGTAGAGTGTGTGACTGAGGGTGTGAGAGAGTGAGTGGAGTAGAGTGGGTCCCTTTCCCCTCCCCCTCTGGTTCCTGACCTCGTGGGAGTGTAAGAGTGTTGCCTTCCTGTCGCCTCTGGGTCCTCCTCCATCCCCGTCCTCACACCTGCCCAAACACAACCCTCCCCTCTCCTTGGGTGAATCTGTGGGTGATAGTGGTTGAACGGTGGGCAGGGTGCCTAGTACCCATTCCTCTGCACCCAATGATGATAGGGCCCTGATCCTTGTGTAGGATCATAAGGCCAATTACTATCCTGACGGGCATACTATATTCCTTCGTTGTGCCGAGTAGATTGGGGCAGGCAGCCCGTGTCTCACGCCACTCGTTGTGAGAGTCCCCGCCTTCCCTATACCCCGGTCCTTGCAGGACCTTCCCGTTCCCATCTCCCACTGACAGTAGGGTTGTGGGGGAGGGTATGGGCGTTTGCCGGGAGGGTGTTTTTATTGTGATTTTTACTGTTTTAATTTGTATGGATTGTGAGCTGCCCTGAGCCTTGTGGGTAGGGCAACATAAAAATCCAATAAATAAATAAATAGGACTCCACTAGATCCTAACTATATTTATTGGACCCCACATCATTAATAAACTTTTTTCTCCAAGTAACCCCATTTTGAGATGTAAATATAATCCCCCAGTCCCGGACAGCAACCAAGACATGCAAAGAGTCTGGATCATGATCCCATCAACAAATGGCATGACCCCACTTGAGATCCCAACCCACATTTGGGGAACCTCTGCGATAGCCTGTGAGATATTACACATGGAACTAGGACTCCTGATCTCGCTGGATGAGCTTGGGCGAGTTGCTTCTCTCTAAGCCTTAGCTCCCAAGTTGGAAAAAAGAGACACTTGCATTAGGTCTGTTCAGACAATCAGCTTGATGGAAGTGGAGTATTAAGTTTTATATATGATGACTGGAACTCATAGAGTCTTCTGAAATCTATGGGGATGGATGGATGCTATAGGGCAGCATTAAACTTTCTTCAGCTCAGGACCAATTTGCGCCACTCAGACATGTAGTGTAGCACAAGTGACATTCTGTTTGTGATCCATAAATGTTCTGGTGACCCAAATTTCACTTATGACTCCTAGGTTGGGACTGTCTGACTTCAATAGGGTATGTGCAGTCAGGTACCATAACTGAGGCCAGATCCAAAGAATATTGTAATTAATATGAGTCTCAGTTGACTTCATTGCACTGTGGAATAGGCTCCTACTAGGGCAAGCCTAGAAAGTTTTTTAAGTGTGACCACTGTTGAGGATCAGTCCACATTTCCCCCCTTCCTGTGTACATCAAACCACTGGAACTAAGCAAAATGTTCTCTTACCCAATGATGGTGTTTCACACCTTGACGGGCAATTAAAATGCAAATTTATAAATGGTAATTAGAACAGTTGCAACATCTATTTTCATGCTCAAGTTAAAAAAAATTATAGGAATTCAGTGTAGGGGAAACAAAGAGATGATTTTGATTTCTCCTCCTGTTCTGTTTGCTTTCTCCTCCTCCTGTTCTAGTTTGAATTAGCTGATACCTTTTGTAAAGTAATTTTTACAGGAAGAAAATAAGCTGCAAGTCTAAATCTGAGCTCACATTCACTGGAGAAGAGCCACTGTCAACAGTTACACTGACAGAAATGAGACCAGGTGCTGACTAACATGATGTTAATCAAAAGTGGTTGTGAACTCAGGACATAGTAAGGTATTGGGCATTTTTACACACACCTTAAAGTTCCGGATATTTCAATCTTCTGGGTTTACAAGTCCACAAGTAAGTTCTGGATGCATTTTTCACACACACACTGCCCTGAGGCAGTTCCTGGATGCATTCTTCACACAAACACTGCCCTGAGGCAGCCTAAAGTAGCCTCAGCTGTAGATGTGATTGGCTGCCATGGAAACCAAGTGACCACAGCTGCCTGGAGCAAAGCAGTTTACCAGGAGAACCTTTTACACACAAATGTTCTGGGAGAAGTTCTATGCAGAAGTTCAGAGATCCGAATGTTTAAGATCTGGGTGAGTGATTTAGACACACAGAAAGTTCAGGATGTAACAGCAAACATCCAGGAAAAATGTGCGTGTAAAAACACCAGTTTTCTTATGCTATTTTTCTTATGCTTATTTATTTTAATTTTTTTACAATAAAAGTAAATCTGAGTGTGGAGTAATAAAAACAAATATCAGCTAAAGAAGAGGTTCCCAGAAAATGGGCCAGACCCTAAGCGGATCACTCCATTTTTAAATTGGGCAATGATCCCTGTTGATATATGATATTCTTTGGTTGCTGTCTTGGGACGCAGGATAGCATAAGAGGCCATTTTTATATGAGACACTCCCTTGCATGGACAGCACCCATGTAAAAGTAGCAGTGGGAGGGTGAACACTCGGGTGACCCACTCAACTCCGCCCACCTCCATGCACGGAGCAATAGGTGAAAAGCCAGGTTGTTCTGTGTGTGGAGATGGGTGGAGATGGATGTGCGCCCATCTCACGCATCCCCCCACACACAGC
Organism: Sphenodon punctatus; assembly: GCA_003113815.1. Taxonomy (NCBI): domain Eukaryota; kingdom Metazoa; phylum Chordata; class Lepidosauria; order Sphenodontia; family Sphenodontidae; genus Sphenodon; species Sphenodon punctatus. The sequence continues at coordinate 425,568 of QEPC01010648.1, read as the reverse complement.
CCCCACAGCGGCGCACACACAAGACACTTTTGGGAAGGAAGCAATCTCCTATGGAGCCACCACAGTTGGTGAGGACTCAGGACCACATCTGTGGTACCAACTCTAGATCAGACAGGGCCAGTGTTAAAAAAAATAATGGCTCTCATTCCCTCCATGCTTTTAGCAAATTGACATAGTAAATTTTGGGTCTCTTTCCTTTTCCAGGGTGATGCACCTCATAATCCACGGGTCCTAACCACTGTACTACCTTTAATAGTTCCTGCCAGAGAGTAACTTGGACTCTGTACTGGGTAACAATAGGAGAACGGTAACACCAGGTTCAAAGACCTGCAGGCAAGCTCCCCAGTTGTAGAAGGTCTCCTGGGTTTTCTGGGCTTTCATAAGGTTCTCCCAGTCAAAGGCCCTCTTGGTTTTAAGGTGATCTCGCAAGGCGAGGACATACTGGACATTTTGAGTTCCCCCAGTTGCCTGTCTCTCCCATGATTCTCAGAGTCAATCAAAAATGCCTCTGGGTTGCTATCTATGTAAGAGTTCAAAAAGGGAGAACCTTGTGGAGGCCAGGAGCACCTCCCAGTTAGCAAAGAGCAAGGGCAGCAACATCTGGTCCCAAAGCTTAGACTCCAAAGATATGAACTTCTGTAATGTTGTCTTAAGTGTTTTATCAAATCTTTCTACAGATCATCCATCAGGGAGTGATGTACTGAGGTCCTCAGTCTCTTCATTTTTAGGAGGCAGCTTGGATGTTTAAACAAGCAGAACGTGACGTTGGACCCTTGCTCTGTTATAATCTCCTTAGGGAACCCCACCCAGGAGAAGAATTTCATCAACTCTGTCACCCCAACTAGGGCTTTTGTAGTCTGCTGTGGGATGCTCTCTGGGTATCTTGTGGCGTAGTCAGATATAACCAAACTATATTTATTGAGGCACTCCTTTTCAGAGGGCTGAGTATATCATAAGAACTTAAGAAGTGTCATACCAGGTCAGAACAGTGGTCCATCTAGCCCAGCATCCTGTCTACAACATTGGCCAGTTCTGGTAGCTAAGAGAAGTACATGGACAGGTCATGGAGGTATGACCCATTACTTGCTAACCACTCTCAGGGATAAGATCAGGGGTCTAGTTTGTCCCCTCTCCTGTTCAACATGTACATGCAGGCTTTGGGGGATGTTACCCCGAGCTTCTCCTAGGAATTAGCTCCACCATGGGGTCAGGGATCCCTGTAGGAAAGCTTAAGTTTTCCAAACAAAAAGTTACAACAGACAATTATTATGACTAAAATACTACAATTTATTGCCCTGCCACACTGGCTTACACACTACTATAAAAGCACTACGGAGGCATGCAAAAAAGGTTATTGATTACAAATATATATGTTCTTGGAGAATATATCTCACCACACAGATATCACAAGTCCTATAAAAAGATGTCCGGGGTCTGTGGGGTCCTGCTGGGGAAGATAAGATGTTAACTTGCTGCTATTCTGGAGACTTGGTAAAAATTAAAGTAAAATAGTAAAAATAAAAGAGAGAAAAGATAAAGAAAAATATAAAACAAAATTAATTCAGAGGTTGAGGAGCATGGAAGCTCCAAAAAGGGAGGGAAAAGACAGAGAAGCACTTGGGGGAACTCTGTCCACCCGACAAAGTTAAAAATGAATGGAAAAGTAACAGGCTTATCTAAGACCAATACAGTGCTTCCGTAAAAGAAAAGTCAAGTCTGCACCTGGGGACAAAACCTTAAAGAAAAATAAGAATTGCCCTTGAAAAATGGGAGAAGAATTTTTAAAAAAATGAACTTTAGGGCAAAAAGAGAAATGGCTTTAAAAGAGTGAAAAATGAGAAAAATGAAGTTTAAAAAATGAAAATAAAATGGCTTTAAAAGAGTGAAAATTGAGAAAAATGAAGTTAAAAATGAAAATAAAAATGGCTTGAAAAGAGTGAAAAATGAGAAAAATGAAGTTAAAATGGCTTGACAAGAGTGAAAAACGAGAAAAAAGAAGTTAAAAATGAAAATAAAATGTAAAAATCAAAACAAAATTAAAGATGAGGAAAGAGAGAAAAGTACCCTTAAAAATAGTAAAAAGTGGCTTTAAAAATGAAAAGTAAAAGATTTAGGAAAAAGTAGTAAAAGAAGAGATTGAAAAAGAAAAGAAAAAGAGATGGGACCGAAAAAACCCTAAGTCCCACAGGTGACTTGGCCCAGCAGCATGTTGGTTAGCAAGCAAGTGTCTTCCTGTCCTTTTTATGTCAACAATATCCTGCCAGTCTTATAGGATTTCTGAGAGTCTTTCAAAATGACTGCCCGGTGCTCCTCCAATCAGTGGCAAACAGGTCAGCGGTCTACCAATCAAAATGAAGTTTGCCTCTTGCCAAGTGATGACGCTAAAGAAAGATATTTTTGGTTTCCATGTCTCCACAGCCATATCTTCTTTGTGGTTATTTTGACTTCACCTCTCCTTACTTCTATGAACCAAGACCATGCTAACCTTTTACCGGTCCTGATCTTTGTCCCACTTTAATAGAGTCTATTAGCTTCACTGGAGTTCTATGAAATCCAATGGAGTCTATTAGCTTCACTGAAGTTTTATAAAATTCTATTAATTCTACATATTTTCATACAGAGCTTCTTTTCAGGAAGTTGTTAAACAACAGATGCTATATCTGGCCTGGTTCTACGCACTTTAGAAAGAAATTTCTAGAGCCACACTGATTTATAAGACATTGAGTTTCTCATTAAGACACAATTCAAAGGAACAATTACTTATTCCTCTGAATGGTATAATTTAGGTATTTAGGTATAATTTGAAGCCAAACTTTACATTAAAATAAACTTTAGTTCACCAATTAAATACATTATTTTTAATGCCTGTAGTCTCTTATTTTTCCCCTAGATTTCCAGAACTGTCCCTAATCCAGAAAGAATTCTTTCATTAAAATATCTTAAAACAATTTGGAATTTACATTGGGAAATATGTTGATTAATTCTACTCCAATTGACAGCCTTAAAACCCTTATTTAGCTTAAAAATTAAACCTATTTTAGCATTTGAGATATGACTGAAACAATAAAACTCCTTTTTCCGTATGGTGGAAGTGTTTTTCTATTATCAATATTACTGCTTCTTCATAAGTTGAAAAAATGTTTTGACGTAAACTTGCAAAAAGACCTTGGGTCCTAGAAACAAACATGTTATTGGTGGGTATTTTCAGACGTTACGAGATCACGCTCAACCACAGTGAACCACAGTCAATCCCGCGGTGGGGCCAAAGCGCCTTGAATGTCTGTTCAGCGGCCGCCAGATGTTCACCACAGTCAATACCCACATGGGGTGAAAATCAACCACGCTTCCGGAGCTCCCCGCCGGACCATCTCCGAAAGCTTAGTCAAAGAGACTCCCGACAGGAACCAACAAAAGGTAACGTCTGGCCGGCAACCACCGACCGGAATCAAAGGAAATGATTCCCAGCCAGGGACAAAGCACGCAGCATTGCTGCCAGGCAACCAGCAACAACACAGGCAGTGGAGGGAGATTTAAAGGGCACACAGCAGAAGGGGGATGGGGCGGGATGGAGGGAGGCGGAAGGGAGAAGTGAGCAGAGGGTGAGAGAGCAAGGGAGGAGGAGGAGGTGGAGAAGGCGGCAGTAGAGGCGTGGGCGGGGGAGGAGGCGGTCGTGCTGCACCTGGAGGTGGTGGAGGGACAGCAGCAGCAGCAGTCAGGACAGGCTGACCTGGTGCCTTCTGGGTGTTTTGACCATGGCCAGGAATCGGCGTCACGTCTGTTGCGCTGCCCCGGCCCATGATCTGCCGGCCCGATTCCCTGCCGTGGTCCTGGTCCTGTCACGTCTGTTTGGGGCTTTTTTTTGACCACGGGTGTGTGTGTGTGTTGTTCGGTTCACCCCCGCCGGGAATCCACTGTGGTGAATAGGGATCGCGGAACGTCTGAAATCACCCCGTGTCTCTTCTAATTATGAGTCATTTATTCCAAGTACAGAACAGACTAAAACTGCTTTTTAGGCCAAATGAAATCTTGTCTTCTCAATAAAAAGTTTAAAGACTACTATTGCTTAAAACCCAGTTTCCACTAAAATCATCACATTATTAATGATATTTTGATATCACCTAATATCAATAGAAACCCATTAAAGTTGACAATAGACAATTCAAACTTACATTAACAAAATTAAACATTAACAGAAGTTCACCATGAGAATAAAGACAAGTAAATTCTTTTTAAAACAACAATCTATAATCAAATAGCAAGTAAGCTATTAAACAGCAAGTAGCTAATAATGAACCATACATACTTATTATATCCAAACAGGTGAACAAAGCCATATTAGAAACCAGTGTCTATACTGTGAAATACAGCTAGAGGACCCCCATTGTGCTATCATTATTAGAATTAACTTCTGATCTAACATCTTCTAACAACTATATTGTTTACTGCATTCCAAACCTCATAATGTCAAATCAAAATAGTTGGAGCAAGGTCTTTCACATAACCAAAACAAGATAACATTCAGTGAAATGACAAAGTGTTTACTGCCAGTTGTACAGCATTGTGCCATAGGTCGCAAGAAAGGAAAAGAACAGAAAGAAAAATGGATTCCATGACCTATTCTGAAACATGAAGAATTTAAATCTATGATGGATTTTATCCATAGTTAGAATGGAAAAGTAAATCTCAGACCTGAGTAGACTCTATAGGGAATCCCTTTCTCTCAGCTGGGCAGTTCCTGGGCACCCCAGTTAATCCACTATTACTTTCAGCAAACACAGCAACAACATGTCTAAAAGATGTCACCTGTTTTAAAGGCTATGGCTTCTTTTGCCATACCATTGCCCACTTAACAAAACACCTACTGCTTGGGGTGAAAGAACCCACCTATATATGTTAAAAGTAAATAGTTTAAAAGCATTGACAGGATTTAACCAACAAGACATGGCTTTCTTTTAAAATGTCCGGGTGTACAGCCAACAAGTATATAAACAAGATAATCAACAAACACTTTTAATAAACTTCTTTCAGCACAGAAATAATGACACCAAAACTGACTATGCTTATCCTGACCTGTCTTTTAGCAATTCAAGGGCTGAAATGGGCCTATTTTTGTTTTTGGCTACAGGAAGCTCACGAGAGGGTTTGGCATGCGGTGTCCATCAGTACGCTGATGACACCCAGCTATATCTCTCATTTTCATCTGACCCAGGCCCGGCAGTCTTGGTGTTTGCCTGGTGCCTGGCTGTGGTGGGGGATTGGATGAGTACGAACCCTCTGAAGCTGAATCCTGATAAGATGAAGGTGATGCTGTTGGGTAAGGGCGAGGAAGTGGAGGCCCCCATCACTGATGGGGTGCGTCCCTCTATGGTCCCTCAGGTTCAGAGTCTAGGGGTTCTCTTCAACTCACAGCTCCGTCTGGATAACCAGGTGGCAGCTGTGGTGAGGAGTGCATTTGGTAAACTACATCTAGTTCAACATCTTCGTATATCTCAGGCTCCAATCTTGCCACCGTCATCCTTGCATTCATCACCTTGAGATTAGACTACTGCAACATCCTCTATGTGGGGCTACCCTTGGTGATGACCTGGAGGTTGCAGCTGGTGCAGAATGCGGCGGCTCGTCTCCTTGTGGGGATGGGCCACTGGGAACACATAACACCAGTGCTTCGCTCTCTGCACTGATTGCCTATAGTCTTCTGGGGGCCCCAATTCAAGGTGTTGGTTATTACCTTTAAAGCCCTATATGGCTTGGGCCCCACTTACCTGTGGCACCGCCTCATCCCCCATGTCCTAGATTGGCCTCTGCAGTTGGCTGGGGGGGTGCCCTCCTGGAGGTTTCCTGGGTGGCAACGTTCGAGAGGGCGTCCTCGCTGGCCACACTGTGGCTATAGAATTCCCTCCCAGCCAATTCATCTCTCCCCAGCTCTTCCCTCCTTCCGTCAACAGTGTAAGACCTGACTGTTTCACCAGAGGCATTTGATGAGGGGGTGAGTAGGGGGTGGGTCTTTTTCTTCTTCTTTTGGTGGGGTAAGGGGTTATTTATTTTCTCAGACCTCTGTTATGGTTTTAACTGAGATTTTATAATATATTGTATTTTATATTTTTGTATTGTTGTTCACCTCCCTGAGCTGCCATTGGGCAGGAGGGGCGGTATAGAAACACTGGTATAAATAAATAAATAAATAAATAAATAAATGTTAGTGTCCATTCACCTATTTGTGCAAGATCCCTCTGTAGTTCCTCACAGTCTGTCTGGGTCTTAACTATATTGAAAGATTTGAATGATTTGGTGTCATCTCAAAATTTAGCCACCTCACTCCAGACAGGAAGAACAATACCAAGATGCGCCTCCCCCCCCCGATTCCTGACAATAGAAGCAGGCTGCCAACTGCTCGTATGTTTTCACTTGCTCCAGGTGTCCTGCACAAGGGATGTCATGGGCTAGGTTCATCACTTCTCTCCTGTACTCCCGAGGTACCACCAGCTGGACCCTTACTTCTTCTGTATGTCCAGCCTTTTCAATGTGATACAGCTTGTCCTCATGAAGCTCAAAACGAGGCCACTGACATAGTCTTTGGGGAGTCATGGTTTCCCTATTAAATACAGCTAGTTGCTCGTAAGCATGACACAGTCTCAGGTCCTCGTTTTGTTCCTGTGTAAAGTCTATGATTTGGCTGAGTCTACCAGCACTGGTGTTCCATTTGGAGGGGGAAGAGCTGTTAGAACGAGGCCAATGGAAGCTGGTGGCCTCTGAAGAGGGCCCCTCCTCAGATTCCTCAACCTCATCCTCCCCCCTTCCTTCCATGGACTGGGCATCTGGAATCTCTCCTGTAAGGGCTTCAACCTCTAGCCCCCTCAACACTTTCCCAAACTGTAGCCAATCCCAGCTGATCACCGGATATGCCTACTGGGAGGCCACCCCCACCTGCATGCACTCAGTATGGGACCTTAACGGTCAGTCTAACCTTCCATGTGGGGTAGGGCTTTACATCTCCATGAAGATACTGTAGATGGAGTGGTCCAGCTTCATGAGTCCATTCACTCCTCCCTGACAAGGGTTTCTCTGCACCCCGAGTCTACAAGCCCCACAACTTCTGTTCCATCCACCCTCAGAGGAATGACCGGCTTGTGTGTGGGTTTCTTGCAGGTCGGGTCCTCTGTCGTCTATACCCGAGCATAACTATAGTCCATGAATGGACAGTCCCCTTTAAAATGCCTGGGTTACCTACAAGAGAAGCACATCCCCTGGCCAAGGGAGGAGGGTGCGCTCAGTAGCCTAGGGACAGACACCCCCATGAAACGCTATCCCCATCCCTGATAATATACATGTCAGCAAACTCTATTCCACTCTGGCTGATACCAACACTTGCTATGCTTAGGAGGTTTTTGTCTTTTTCCCTATTGAAACTACATACATCAAGGCTAAAATTTTCTAGAACAGTGCTAATAATAAGTGAGGCTTCAGGAGCTGTGGTAAGGTTGTTTTTACAGTCATTTGAGCAGCATGTTATACCTGCTTATTTGAAGATGATGATATTTGTATTGTTTCTAAGAATTCATGCCAAGCATAATTTTTGGGGCGTAGAGAAGACATCATATTTGCATATTTTAAGTATTAATATAATACCAAATTCCTTTTATGTCTCTTTTCTCAGTATAACAATGCCTTTTCTATTGCATGACAGCTTTGCGTATGGAGGCAAGGAATGCACAAACTAAAATAAGCTCCTAAATATTTTTTTTTTTAAGAAATTGATTGGTGATTTGATTTCCATGCAACAGTGTTTGTAGCATCCCTTGTTATTCGTGACCTGCTGCACATCATTCAGATAAAAACAGCAATTCATTGTGCCTTTATTATTACACATTAATCAGGCACAACTGAAATGGCTGCGTTCCAGCCAAAATATTTTTCACATACTTTCTTCCCTTATGGGACAGGCTTCATGCCAGCCCCTTAGAATTAAAACACAACAGGGACTTGAAGCATACGGAGCAGTGGGTGCTCAGCAAGAAGGGTGTGAATACCCTTTTCCTGCTTTTTACTCCAAGTTTGCCATTTCCCTTCTGCTTCCCTCTTAGTCCATGAAATCTTCCTGTTTTTTCCTTCATTTTCCCCCAGGTTACTTTGCTTTGCTTTCTCTCACTGGTGCCCTAGTCTAGAATGAGGACTTCTGTAACTCACACCAGTGGCATAACTAACCATGGCTCGCAGTAAATAAGATGAGCCTGGACCCTAGAATCTGGGGGCGGGGGCCACTTTGCACACTACTAGGAAATGCTCAGAGTGTGGGGAAGCAGAAGCAGGGCCCCCATTCCACTCCCACCCAACACCTGCTCTGCAAATTTCCTAGTGTCACTTGGGAGGAGGTCCTAATGGGAGCCAGCGGGGGGCATAATTGAGACAGGAGCTCAGGTCCTCTGTGGTCTTGCTACACCCCTAACCCACACACATTCACCGAGCTATGCATGTAAAAGACTGTAGAATAGGATGAGAAAAAATGTTTTTTTAAATGGTCTTTTTAAAACCCTTTTTTTCTCATCCTATTCTACAGTGTGGTGATAGTGGGGGGATGTGTAAAGGAGCAGAGCAGCAGGTGAACCTGAGGTAATGAGCTACACATTACTGTATGTGTAGCTCAATGACAACAATTTGGAAATTCTCTGATAAAAAACAAACTGATTAAAAATGGAAAAATCCATGTTTTTCCATGATTCAAATTAAAATCAGGTGAGATGCACTGTAGCTGGGGAAGTGGCCTTTGAAAGTGACAGGGCCTGGCTGGAACTGCTGTGGTGCTGGGCTCTGCAGTGGTCCTGGCTAGGGCCAGTGTCACTTCCAAAGGCAAAATCTGTGGGATTCTCTGCTAAAAGGCAAAATCCGCATTTTCCCATGATTTCCCATGCACAACGGAAAATTAGGAACCCTGTTCATGATGAATGATTTCCGTGAACCAGACCAAGTGGGGGGGGGGACAGGTAGGGAGGAACGATTTGGGGTCCTAACCATTGGGTGGATACATGACGCTGGCCCAGCTGAGCCCACCTGGACCAGTGTCATTCCTTGAACATGTGATCTGGGCCCACGCCTTCCCAGGGTGGCAGCCAGGCCAGAAATATTGGCCCAGATCAACACGAGCCCATAGGCCGCACCCAGCTGGGCTATAGTGCGCGAACTGGGCAGGAACGTTTCTTCCTGGCCCGGCTCCTACTCACTTGAGGGATTGCCATGGTGCTCAGCCATGCCTGCCTGTCATGGCAGGGGGGCAGGGCCATAGCAGCAGTGCAATGGGGTGGCCTGGCAACTGCATATCGTTCCCCACCCCCCATCCCACGCTGGGGCAGGTCGCGAGAACGTGTTCCCATGGCTGAAGCACACTCGGGCAGGAAGCCCTCCCCCACAGGTAGGGATAACTAACGTCTTGTCACGTCAGTTAACACCCTCTGTTTTACAAGAGGTAGGCATTATGGGAAATCAGCCCAGCTCTCCTGGATTTTTCACTGTGAGTGAGGCAGAACAATCATTCTTAGTTTCTAAGTGGTGCATGGACCTTTAATAATTCCGAACTGGTACAAATTGCTGTAACTCTATTGATTTCAGCACAGCTATACTGATAAAACCAGCCACTAAGCTTGTTCTTTGCCCAAGAAAGCATTTCCCCCAGTGAATATAAGTGTTACTGAGCATGCTCCACCTTTGAATCTGGCTTGGGGGTGTTTTTTTTTAAAAAAAACGTCTTTATCCCATCTGTAAATAAATGTTCTTAATAAATAAAACACATCGCATCTGGAGCAGACCTGAATTACTGGAAAGACGAAGCCCCTGAATAGGCTCTGCTGAAGAGAGGGCTCTGTCTCTCAGCCTGTATTTAGCTAATTTACTGAGTTCAGATAAAGCAGTAAAAGAAGGAGTAGGCAGCAGAGCCAAGCTGAATAGCTGCATGAGCCAGGCAACTCTCTCCTGCACTGGCCACAACAGCCTTCCTCAGACAAGGGGAAAATAGAAAGGTCCAATTCAAATGCAAACACTGCTGCGGAGAAGGTACGTACAGACACAGCCCCTTCCTGGAGACAGAGCATCACATCACTGCAGCAACCTTTCTCTGCCTAACTCAAGAATGGACATGACAGTGAGTAAGCAGGGCTGGCTTTAGGATTTGCGGGACCCAGAGCAAAGATAAAATGTGGGGGCCCTAGTGGCCCCTCCCCCTTGGGGGCAACCTCTGCAGTGTCCTGAAGGTGGTCATGTTTGGGGCCCCACTGAAAGGTAGTGGTGAAAACAGAGGCCACTGTAGGGCCCTCAAAAAGTGCAGGGCCAGGGTGTGTGTGTGTGTGTGTGTGTGTGTGTAAGACTGACCCTGTGCGTAAGCCTGGGAAGAGGACTGATAATAGAACCTAACCCCTGGGGTCTATGAGAAAGTCTTAGAACAGAAACAAATCTCAATTCTCTCAGGTGCTTTTCTTCCTGCGACAGACTATTTTGCTTTGTTTTCTGGCAAAAGAGGCCTGCAAGGCTGTGTCTTCACACACCTCTGTCTTTTTGTAGCTCTCACACCAGCTTTAGTGTTGCCACTGTTCTGGCTGTTTAGCATGGAGTTGTTTGTACCTGCTGTGAGCAGGCAACGTGGTACTTGAAATCCCCAGGAGCTGTCTGAGCCCCCCAGAACTGGCCTTAGTGTCATAGGTTTTCACACACACACACTCTCTCCCACCCCTCTCCCTTTCATGCACTCCCCGCCACCCCATTCCCTCGGTCATGAGGGATTCAGGGATCTGTGATTTTTTGAAAGTGCGGGACGGGCAGTCAGGGCTCTGTAGGAAGCAGCCACACTGGGTGCCAAGAGCTGTGGGTGAGGAGAGGGCCTCTCAGAAACAGCCTGTTCTGATGTCTCACGAGCACTGGATCTGCAGCTATCAGAACTGGCCTCCGTGTGGTACCCCCTGTGACCACTCCTAAGACCAGGTCAGGCTACTAAGACAATGCAGGAGATTTCACAGGGCCTAAAGCCTGATGTCAGAGCATCAATCCCTCTCCGTCCAATGGACAGTTTTGATCTCTCTCTGACATGAGGGACGGCTAAGAACATGAAAGTCTATTATGCCAATCAGATTGCTGAATGGCTTTCCCTTATGAGGCAAATACTTAAGACTAGATTATGATTTGGACTCCATGCCTGCACAAGGGAATGAGAGGGAGGAAGAATTAGCTCCTGCACTCCTATGTCATCTATCTTGATACTGAGCCCAGGTTTATAGAAACAAATGGGGTTCCTTTTCCTCTTACTCTCATCTTCGTGAATGTTACACTCCTTGTCTCTCCCTCTGTTCCCCTTCCTTCATCTCCACACACACACACCGTCTCTCAGATTGTAAGCCCTAGGGAAGGGACTGTGTCTATTCTGTTACTTTGTAAAGCACCAGGTATATTGCTGGTGCTATATAAATGCTTGCTAATAATAATAATACTCCCTCCCTGACAAAGGTGGCTGGGACAAGGCAGGGAATCACTCTGCTATGGCCTTCATTCATTTGCCAGAGTAGATTTGGCAATAGGGGGGAGGGCAGCAGCATGTTACAGCCCCTTCCAACCTTGAACAAAGGAGCCAGGTATTATTTGATTCTGTGGTCCTAAAATTACCCATGGCATTTGGTACTTTGCCAAAATGTAGAAAACAGTTACCTTTCAGGCTATAAAATCAGAGCTAATGGGAAAGCAGGGACTGAGCACCTAAGACTGGGTTGATATCACCTCATGCCCCCCCACCAGTCCAGGTCATAGACACAGGTATGAGTCTCCTTGGTGCTCTCTTCATTAAGCAGAAGCAGAACGTCAGTAACTTGAGAAACAAAATGTCAGTCGAGACATTACTGAGTACCAAAATGTTCTTGATTAGACCAAGACAGTATCGGGAATCAAGATTTTGATGAGATTTTCCATTTTGGCAAATCTCATTTCAGCCATACACATGAAGCATATATTTTATTTACTATGAGTGAAGTGTTTGGTTTTTTAAAAAAAACTAGGGTCACGATCCACAATCCCTTATCTCCATCCTGTTGGGCTTCATTTACTTCAGAGTAGCCTCATTGGTTTTCTTGGCCCAGATATCTGAATTGGATGGAACTGCCTACTGGGAAATAAATTTGCATTCTACAAATCTTGCATAATTTGTATAATTTATTCTGGCCATGGAATTTAGGATTCTATATTGTGAAGTTTAATGTGTATGCATGTGGCCAGGGGTGTCCCAGAGTAGAGCAGCCCAGTTTATAATTTGCTAAATACACTCTGGAAATTGATGATCCTCCCATTGAATCAAGCTTACCTCAGCTGGTCAGTACAAGGGCAATTAATCGGTACAGGGAACAACTGATATAATGTTATCTGACATCACTACAGTTAGAGTGACACCACCAATTGAACAGAGGAGAAATAAAACAACTGTAATAGTCACTTGATCAATGTCATGAACTTTAAAAATAAATTTCTTAGCTGTGTCTTCATAAATGTCTCAGCTCTGTGTCAGCATGAACATGTAGCAGCAGGAGACCATTATCATAGAGGATAATGTTAGATAATGTCAGTGGAATTTATTTCTAAGCAAAAACAAAATTGAATCCATACCAGCCAATCATTGCTGAGTGGCTGACCATTGTATACCAATAGGTTACACACAAAAATCCTTTTCTATTATAAACTTTACACATTGTAACAGTTGGCAAGTTTAATATGAACAATTACCTAGATTATTTCCAAATGCTGGCACTTGAAATTTAGTTTATCTTTCGAGGTTGGATAAACAGTTGGCAAATGCCATCCATGCCTCTAAGAACTCACTAAAAAAACCAGCAGGATTTGATTTGTTTTTGCAGCAAAAAGACTGTGCTTTAATCCCTTTGGAGTTGTTGAGTCTGATACTCCTGCCAGTTGCTCTAATGAAAAATACATTGGCATGATGTGTCAGGAAGCCTGAGATACCCCCCGCCCCCCAACCTCCTTGTGCCATTTCTACTGAAGGCAGAAGATACTCTGAAGATGATTGGAAGGCAGGAGATGACTCCCCTATCTTGACAGTTCTTTACAAATTACAGTAGCTGTTCTCCATGCCATAACGTGGCACTGAAATGATGCCTTTGGACTGGCCTGGATTAAAAATCTGATCACATTCTTACTTTTCCATCACAGGAATTCTGAAGAAAGATACCAAATTATGATTTTTGTTCTCTTATAAGTAAACAAAACACCAGCAACAAAACATCCCCACTTCTGGCTGAATTATTCCAAATTCTGGGGATTTTAATTTTTTAATTTTTTTTTACTAAACATGATTTTACATATGTAAAATAATCACATTTGGTGTTAATTCCTCTCTACATATACAGTAGTAATAGCAGAGTTCATCACAAACACACGGCATTCAATGAATATCACAGAGACTGAGTGTGAAAACAGACATGACGCTAACCACCTTTAACCACCCTTGATGGTCATTTATGCATGTTTCAGGGCTGCATAGGGCACCAATACAGCCCTGCAACATGCATAAATAACCACCAAGGGTGGTTAAAGGGTGGTTAGCGTCATGTCTGTTTTCACCCTGAAGTACATGACATGAAAAAAATGAATGCTATAAAAATGAGTGTCTTGGAAGCCTTTTCCAAAGGAAAATTAAACAAAAAATGGGGTAATGGATTTTAAATGCTTTTATTTATGTTTGTTGTTATGGACACACAATCCATGTGGATTACCTACCGGTGAAACTTGGAACTGTTGCTGCCTCCTTTCCAGTTCCAAAAGAGATTATGAATTTCTCAAAATCATACTTGTTCCAAAACCCACTGAAGTCAAAACAAATCTTTCAAATGACTTCAATGAGCTTTATGTCAAACCCATAATTATGGCTGGCATGTTCGCCAAAATAACACAAACAAGCAAACACTGGCTGTATTTTATCCCAAGTTATTAATTTATCTGCTTTGCATTGAAATCTTTGGTGCTGGCTTATCAACTCTTTTTAAAGACATATTACAGACACTGAAAAATGCTAATTTGTAATTTTAGAGCATTATATTAACGCCTATACTTTTTAGTTTTTAATTGAGACACCCTACTGTATTTTGGTTGCTACAAAGCTATTGCAAAGAGACTCCGAGTCCAGAGACTCCATAATATATAAAATGTGTATGATTTCCTTATAAACAAACGTTTTCTCTGAGATTGTTCATTTTTCAAACTATTACTTTACTTGATTTAAAGGTAAGCAAAGAAGCAGATCTAAGAGATCTAAGAGGGGGGAATACACAATTATTCATATCCACAAAACAACAGAGTAACAGAAAACACATTCGAGAAGATAGATACATCTGCGTAGTTGAACTTGTTACCAAGAGGAAGTAAATCTTGATACAGAACTGCATTCTAGAAGAGTACCTACCTACCACTAAATATGCTTAACTTGCTTATCAGACATTGGCAATAATCTTTTACTTACCTAACCCCAGGGCCAGCCTTAGGATTTGTGGGGCCCAGAGCAAAAACAAAATGTGGGGGCTGGGCCCTCATAGCCCCACCCCCCTTTTGGCAGTCTGGTACTTGCTTACAAACACAAAGTGCCATATAAGTTTACCAGCTTGAGAGGGAATTGCTCCTTCCAGCAGCTCAATTGTGCTGGTGAAAGAGTAGTTGCAAGGGAGGGGCGGGGAGAGCCTGGCCATGAGGTGGGAGTCTAGCCCCACAGCTGCTACCACTTTCTGGAGGGCCTACCTTCAGACCTAAGGGGTGGGTGGGGGGCTAGCTCAACCCAACTCCTGCAGAGCCCTAAACACCATTGTATTTGGGGCCCCGCTGGGGGAGAGAGTCCTGCCGCTGTGGCTCTGGAGAGCTGGGCGTAGGGTGGCCAGATATGTACATTTTATTTTATTTTATTTTTAAAATTAATTAATTAATTAATTATACCCTGGCCTCATCCAGCCTCACGGCAACTCGGGACGACTTACATAATTTAAAACAGATTAAAATATACAAAAAGAGGGGGGGGGAGGGTGTTTACAAAAACAATAAATACAATAAAAAGAAATAAGACCCGCTGGCTAAAAATCCCACCCCCCTCTCCCTTTACCCATCTACCTGGATGAACAGTCAGGTCTTACAGGCCTGGCGGAAGACCAACAAGCTGGGAGCTAGACGAGCCTCCTCTGGGAGGGAGTTCCACAGCCATGGTGCAACCACCGAGAACGCCCTCTCCATCATGGACCCCCGATTTACCCGGGGGACCTTCAAGAAGGCGCCTCCGGCAGATCGCAGATTGTTCTAGGGCCCGAGGAGTGAGACAGTCTCTCAGGTAGGAGAGCCAATGCAGCCCTGCAGCTTGTATTTCTCATAAGTGTCCTCTAAAATTTGCATATATGGCCACCCTAGGGTGGGGGCCCCTGCAAGTTCTAAGACCAGTTCGACATGTCAGCACATCAAGCTTTTGGGGGTATGAAAATGACACTTTGGGTATTTTCAGACATTATGAGATCACGCTCAACCACGGTGAATCCCCACATGGTGATTGTGATCCCGTAACGTCTGTTGGGGGGGAACAGAAGTTCCCCCCAGATGTTCACCCCCATGAATCACCGGGGTGGGGGGGAAATCACATTCAACATGCAAATGGAGGTCCTGGCTGGACCATCTCCATTTGCGTGTTGAATGTGATTCCCCCCCCGTGATCAAGGGGACCATAACGTCTGGCCCCCTACCACAGACCGGAATCAGCAGCGGGATTCTGGACCGTGGTCGATGCGGGCGGCCGCATTGGCCAAGGCGCCCGCCCGTCTCCCAAGAGGTCGGGCGGCCTAGGAAGCGTGGGGGGGAGGGGTCGTGCGGCCACACGTTGTGCCACACGTCCCTGCCCCGCCCCCCCCAGAATCATTAGGGTCTTTCTGTGGCGGGGCGAATTGAGCCCCGTTGCATCTGAAAATACCCTTTCGTGGAAGAGGGGAAAAGAGATGAATTGTGGAGCACCCAATTTTCTCATAACAAGGGGACAGCCTGCTAGAGTAATATATTTGGGGAAATTGCATCAGATAAAATGGAATGTTGTGGCTTTTAAACCTTTTTATGTAAGTTATAAAAGATTTTTTTATGAAAAAACCTCTCTAATTACTAAAAAGAATTTTTAAAAAATGTATTACCTCCTGAGATGCCTGCTAGGACTCGAGAATCATTACTCTAACAACTTCAATTGTTTTCCCAGCTAAATGGATTATGTGAAAATGAAGAGTCCTAACTATGTAGACTAACTTCACCGTCCCCAACCATGGTACTAGTCAGAACTGTAAGTGTCTTGAAATTGCTGATGAACACTTACAAAAGAGGTCTGTATTTAGTTAATTTATTAGAGTAAAATCAGAAAACCATAAATCAGTAACTATCTCTGATATCTACTTGCTTCCATTCTCTACTGCAAGAATGCTCTGAGGAATTCATTATAGCATATTTTTGAAGATAATGTTTGGTCGTAGAATTCCAAAATGTGTAACAATTCCTCTTCAGACAGGTTGATGCCATACTGACGTAGCACCTACAAGATACATAGACCGTTGACATTGTTTACCTAAAGTTATGAACTGCGGGAGAAACTCTCTAGCTGAAAGTCTATGTGCCATTTTTTACCCCCCATTGAGCACTTCAAGCAAAAATATTTAACCCCTTGAAGTCCTGAATTTCAAATCAGAACCTGCACATTGCCTTATGGTTCCATGTGTGTTGCCCACAAATCTGCCCCAGAAGGATAACTGTCTATTGCCACATCCTCACAGGACAAAGCTGGCTATGTTAACACAGTCTTGTGCTGGGATGCCAAGTGGATTTAGAAGTGATGATACTATGGAGAATAGTAACCCCAAGCCCATCTTTTATAGGAGAAGTCATGTTTGATATTCCAGCTAATTCCAGTTTTGAGATCCCTTAGTTATGTGATAAGCTACTCCGAATTAACAATCAGTAGTTTACCCATAAAAGCAAAACTCCTGCTTTAATAAGAGCACCTGCTGACCAATGCAACCCTCTCCATTACCACCCCGACCACAGTGGTTGTCTTCAGACATGATGGCGCTGAAGCTCCACCACAAACTTCCCGGGTCCGACCCCCACTGTGACCAGGATCCAGTCAGGCCCCCAAACTGATGTGGTGGGGGCTTGGCTGCTAGGAGGACAGGGAGCCAGGCAGATGTGCGCCCGCCTGTCCGTCCCCGCCCTGCGCTGCATGCAGCGGCATTCCATCACAAGTCTGCTTTACTCCAAGTCTGGTAGCTGGATCCCAGCTGTGGTGGCGGCTAGTGCAAGCTGTGACTCTGGGAAATCCCCAAGACACAGCTTGGGCTAGCCACCACCACAGTCAGGATCTATCCCATGCCAACATCTGGTGCCTGGGATGCAGCCACTTTCCAACGTTGATGGTGGTCCCTGTGTCAAAGTGGGGGAAACCATGCCAAAGCAGCCCACTGTCACGTTTGAAAGAACCCAGTGTGGCAAATCTATGCACAGAGGCTTACTGTAGGGTGTGAGATATTTGCTTTAGTACGTACTTTGGTTACTGAAATGGCATATGTAGTATATATGCCATTTCAGTAACCAAAGTACAGGATGTAGTTGCATAGACTTCAAAGAGCGGGCAATTACCATGATACTAGCACTCAGTGCTAATGTCAGAAGGGAGTCCACCCAGATACCATGACTTTCTCCTTCAATAAGGTTATTTGAAGCTTTTGTTCAGAGACCTTTTACAGGAACTATTTGCTTGCTAGTACTAGGTTATTAAATGCAGCCAAAACTGAAAGTATTATTACCTGTCTGAAATCCTGAATACTTAAGAGCCCAGTTCCACTTTCATCATAGGATTTAAAAGTCCGTCTCATGGGTCTCCAGCAATGTATGATCTGTGGCTGAATCCTCAGCATAGCATTGAAAAATGTTGGGCTCTGTGGTCCAGGATTCCTCTAACAAAATGGGAATAAAGATTGGCTTTGTTAATACAATTTATTTATTTATATTTATTGGCATCCTGGGGTGGCTCACAACAAATAAAACAATGCTAAAATACATAAAACATCATCAGTTATAAACAATTAAAACTACCCACCCCACCCCAAAAATTCCCCCCTCCCTCACCCCCGAAGGCCTGGGCGAACAGCCAGGTCTTACAGGCTTGGCGAAAAGCCACCAGACCCGGGGCCAGGCGAGCTTCCTCTGGGAGGGAGTTCCAAAGCCGCGTCCTGGCCACCGAGAACACCCTCTCCATTGTGGCCCCCCGTTTAACACAGGGGACCTCCAGGAAGGTGCCCCCGGCTGACCACAGGGGCCGCCCTAGGGCGTGGAAGGCGAGGCGGTCCCCTAGGTATGAGGGGCCCAGACCATATAGGGCTTTATAGACCAACACCAGCACCTTGAACCTGGCTCGGTACACTATAGGCAGCCAGTGCAGAGCGTGGAGCACAGGTGAAATATGCTCCCATCGCCTCGTCCCTGTAAGGAGAAGGGCCGCCGCATTCTGCACCAGCTGCAGCCTCCGAACCAGAATCAAGGGAAGTCCCACGTAGAACGCGTTGCAGTAGTCTAGCCTAGAGGTGATGAAGGCGTGAATAAGAGTGGCCAGGTCGGGCCCGGAGATGTATGGGCGCAGCCTCCGTACCAGATACAGCGGGCGAAAGGCGGCTTTAGCCACTGCCTCCATCTGCCGATCCAGACGGAGGCCCAGATCCAACACCACCCTCAGACTCCGAACCTGCTGGGCTACAGGAGGGCAGCCCCCTCTCCCCCAGAGGGGTCAGCACCTCCCTCGCTCTACCCACCACCATCATCTCTGTCTTATCAGGATTGAGCTTCAGTCTGCTCTGCTGCATCCGATCCGCCACAGCCTCCAAACATTGGGAAAGAGTGTGATTAACAGGCATACTCGTTTACTTGCTGGAAAGATGATGCACCAAGATTTGACTCTACCCCTGATCAGTATAGAATCGTTGTGTGCAAAATGCTAACAGCTACTGTTTCACTACTATATTACTGCCGTGCTTTAATATTCTTATATTCTTCTTATAACACTGATTTGCTTGCAAAGCCTGTTTTAGTGCTTTTATATTTTTGGTTTTTGAGAAACAGCAACTTAACTTTCCTCTGTCCTAATCCCATATCTCCCAACAGCCTCTATTTAGGAGGGACAGTGTCCCTCTTTGGGTGCCACTGCTGAATCTTAAGGTCCCTCTTTCAGGAGAGAGTTAGCCAGCAAGCTCAGTTGCAGCCCACAAACTCTTTGCATCCTCTGTATCAAGATGATAGCCTTTTCCCATGCCACATCGACCTTGATTATTAACTGAATTATAGCATGAGCATACAATGTCATTTGGATAGCAAGAGCCTTGATTCTGGAAATGCTCTGACCCAGAGGTGTCTTTAGGTATTGTAAGCCCTGTGCTGAGGTTGCAGTGCTGCCCTTCCTGAGTCCAGAGCCTATTATGGTAGGGGGACCTGTGCATGCCTAAGGATGCCCCTGCTCTGCGGATGCATTTTCCTCATGAGGACAATGGGAAATCAAGTGAAGTCACTGAATTTAGGAGAAATTTTGAATGTCCAAGTGGCAAGTAATTGCCTCACTCCCAGAGAGCTTTGAAAATTTCCCCCTGGGAAATTTTACACTGAGAATTCCATGTGTAAAAGAATGCACTGCTAGGCTTTAAAATACTCTGTGTTTCTGCACTGGTAGGCATCTCGAACATTTTCCCTTCCCCCTTTCTGCCAAAAAAAGGCCTGTATTTACCTGTACTCGTGGCTTCTGAATGATCATCCTTTGCAGAAGTGAACTTTCCTGTGGTTTCAACAGCAGGACACAGCTTTGAAGAAAATCACAGTATGCAAATTTTCCATTGTTCTTTATGTCATATTTTGTTGTTATCTGACTAACTTCTTCTTGGCTTAATTCCAAGTTGAACTTCTCTTTTATGGCTGGTGGGGGGGGGAGGGGGAAGGGGACAAGCACGAGAAGTTTATTTCCCATCTTGAAAAATACAGAACCATTGTTTGAAAACACAAATCAAATTGGCAAGTAATTGGGTGTACGTTGACAGACCACCAGCTCCGGTGAGTTTTGTATCTTAGATCTGCTATTTTAATTCTGCCACATACAGGGGCATGGGGAGCAGTTCACATTTAGCAGGGCATCAGATGTGTGATCTAACTTTAATGAGCTGAAAAACTGTCTGAGAAACAAACCATAATAACCATGCAGCTGAACTCCTGCCAAGCCACTAAGTTTCTGGTTTAAGTCTTTACCTATGAATCTGTAGCGAACTACTTGAGGATACATTCTGCACTGTGCTTTGCAAATGCATTAGGGGTAAATGGGACACAGAGAATCCTTGCAGGACTGTCTTCCCTTTGAACAGCAGCTGCCTGTGGGCAGTAGTACCAGTAATCCTCGGTTCCTCCTCGGCTGCCTGAAACAATACCTGCTGCTATTTCCTACAGACCCTAAACTGGGCTTCCAAGCTGCTGTTGTGACCACACCAGGCTTCACAAACTTT
Source organism: Sphenodon punctatus (assembly GCA_003113815.1). Classification (NCBI taxonomy): domain Eukaryota; kingdom Metazoa; phylum Chordata; class Lepidosauria; order Sphenodontia; family Sphenodontidae; genus Sphenodon; species Sphenodon punctatus. The sequence continues at coordinate 405,007 of QEPC01010648.1, read as the reverse complement.
AATCCCACAGTGCCCCAGCTTCACCAAATGAGAGATTCTGTGGTGATCAGTGGGCTGGTGCTTTGTTGTGTGCACTGGCCACCAGGAGGGTAGCTAATAATAGGTGTAGCCACACTGGGGCCTGCCCACGAGTCTGAGGGAGCCCACACATGTATAAAATGCACACGCACCCTGGAGTGGGGTGCCCCAGTAGGGGGCGCATTCTGTCTTCTGCACCAAGGCTTGTACCCACCTAGCTACACCCCTGCGGGCTGCCACCTCCAGAGGCTACTCTAGGTAGGTAAAGGTTTCTGGGGGTCTCAAGACATAGTATCAGTATGCAAGTGCAATGTGAGCAAAAGCTGTGATTCTGACTGACTGCCAGGGCTGCTGCTTGCCCATGGCCCATCTCCAGGCAATGGCAGCATGTGGCAAGTGGGAGTGGCCTACCTGGCCTCAAGACAGTAGTCAAGAGGGTCTCTTGGATACATTTACTAGGCAGCTCTGAGGAGGGTGGATGGGTGCTGGGAAAATTAATTTTGTTCATAGTGGAAATAACGAAGTCTGGCCCGGTCTTTTATGACCACAAGGCAGAAGAGCAGCCTAGTCACCCAAGTGTACAAACGAGTGCTAGGGATGGGGCCTGGGGCCTCTACCTAGTCAGCAAGCAGTAGGGGATAGAACTGCCACAGTGACTGTGCTGTGCAGGGCAGTGAATGGCAGCAAAACCACTTTAAGTGGGAGGCTGCAGCCCAGCCCATTCTCGCCGCGGACTCCACTTGGTAAGCAGGCAGGGCCTGGCAGGCACTAAGACAGAAGCTAGATTCTTTCGCAGCAGGGGTTCATGAAAAGTGAAGAAAGCAACAAACCTAAGAAATCTGCTATTGGGATTTCTCCCAGGCGATTGACATCTTTCTCTCGACATTCTTTCAGTATTTCTTTCCAACTGCGCTGAATAGGCTTTCTTAACTTATTTTCTATTGGCTCGCAGTTTAGTAAAGGCGGGGACTGCGGTATTGCTGTATGAGGGCGGCTGGGCACTGGTGTCTACAAACAATAGATAAGGGAGTTGGTTATTTTTTCAGTTTTGAAATTATACAGAACAATGAAGAACCAGAGAAAAGTTCAATTAACAGAGTTCTGAGTACAGTGTACTATGGAATGTGTTCCTGTAAAAGGCTTGATTACAGCAAGACAACTCTGTACTACAACTTTTGCTTGAATTCACTTAAACGATACTGTCCATGTGAGTAGGTTTAAGGTTTACACCTGATCTACCTTGATTATTGTAATACTTGGGTAATACTAAGGGAGAGAACCTATATTGCCATATGCTCCTTTTCAGGTTGGTGTCATGAAGAGGAACAAACGTGTACTGTCCTCACAAAGGAAATGGAAAGGATGCTGAGTAGGTTCCCTCCACACCTCAGTAACCTGTACTGCAGGACTCTGTTTTGGACTAGAACAGGGACTGACTAAGACAAGAAGGGAAGCCATACTAGGGCAGGCTTTTAGAAATATAGGCAAAATAGAACTTTGCTGTCCTCAGACCAGCATCTCCCACTTTCCTTCCTGTACTCCCCCAATACTCCCTGGAAGGGCCTCTGCTGCATCCCCTTGCTATCTCCTGCACTCTTCCATTGCTCCCTGGAATCCACCCATGGTTGCAGTGGGTTCAGTTTCCTGGAGGGGACAATGGCTGGCTTTTACAATTGAGCCACCAGTCGGAATCCTTTGTATCAAGTGACAGAGAACAAGAGATTATCAGGGCATACGAAGTGGTAAAGACTACACATAACACTCAGAACATGGTTTTGGGCCACCACCAACTCTGAAGGTGTGTTGTATGAGTGAGTCCTAAGGTTGCTTCCACATTAGCTGCTGTCTTGGTTTTAAAGGCTGTACTCACTGGGTCTTCTCTATGTGTACCTGTTGATCTCGGGCCTAAAACATAAATGTTGGCCACGCTTCCACCCCCCACTTTTTTATACAGCCATTATTCCACTGGTCTTCTAGGGTGGCAATTCAGTGACTATGCATTTCAACAGACCTGTGCTGCTCTATTCCATGTTCTTTCAGCCTGCCTCCAGCCAACCAATTGTAAATGGGATACAATGAGAGCCACTTGATTGGGCAAGTGAAAGACAGCTGCATAAGCTGCTAACCACTCACTTTTCCCTTGTGCACCATAAGCCACAGAAACTGACCAGCCTTAACCACAGAAGCTTGATGGACTGCATTGCTCAGGACAGACTCTGTGGATTGGTGCATTCCTTCTTTGTCACAATTCCTATGCAAAGTACTAAGCCAACTACTAGGGATGGGCGAACAGATCGCGGTTTGGGTTTGGCTGTTCAGTCCGGTTTGGTTTGGCCATTCGGTTCGTTTGCCACATTCGGGTTCGGTCGTTCGGTTCGGTCCGGTTCGGTTCAGGTGTTTGGAAAAAGGCTCTCTGTGTGAGGAATGATGGCCCCAGACCCATGATGGTGGGTCCTGGGGCTAGAGTGGCAGCTTCTAGGTATTGGCCACAGCCCTCCCTGCCAGTAACTTGGCCCCAGAACCCTGATGGCAGGTCCTGGGGCTGGAGTGGCTGTTTCTTGATGCAGTGGAATGACATCATCTCCATGCGAGGAATGATGGCCCCAGACCCATGACAGTGGGTTCTGGGGCTAGAGTGGCAGCTTCTAGGTATTGGCCACAGCCCTCCCTGCCAGTAACGTGGCCCCAAAGCCCTGACGGCGGGTCCTAGGGCTGTAGTGGCTGTTTCTTGATGCGGTGGAATGACATCGTCTCTGTACAAGGAATGATGGACCCAGACCCATGACAGTGGGTCCTGGGGCTAGAGTGGCAGCTTCTAGGTTTTGGCCACAGTCCTCCCTGCCAGTAACATGGCCCCAAAGCCCTGACGGCGGGTCCTGGGGCTGTTTCTTGATGCGGTGGAATGACATCATCTCTGTGCAAGGAATGATGGCCCCAGACCATCATTCGTGTTCGGTCCTATGAACAGGCCGAGTTCGGACCAAACTCCAAACTTCCGAACCGCGTTCGCCCATCCCTACCAACTCCTTAACTGATATTGTGTCTAACTCAAAACCTACAGAAGGCAATGACAGAACCTTTATTAACTTCAGTGGGTGATGGCATTAAACGTGAAAATTAAGAAAAGCCCCTTTACAATCAAGCACGTACTTTTTTTTTAGTCGAAGGAGAAGATGCTGTTCTGGGACGTGAAGGCTGAGAAGGCAATCGTGAATCAGGCTCAGCAGGGGTAATTGGCTTGGAGGAAGTTGGAGGGTTGCTTGCACCTGGAGTATCTGAAGGCATTGCTGTTGCTTCGGAGCTGAACTTTTTCAAAAAATCACAGTACCTCAACCTTCCATCTGAATCAACAGGCACTGTGTTCCAGAGATTCTCAAACTAATGCAGAAGCAGAAGACCATTTTTGTAAATGCCAGTTGAAAAGTTGCATTATGTGCTAAGACTACTGCAAAAACTTATTGAAAGGAAAGTGACGACGACTTGGAATGGCAGGAATCCTGGGGCCCAATTTAATAAAAAATTTACAGCTTCTTCTCTGCAGAAGCCTAAGCAAGGCTGAGAAAGCAATGAAAAGCAGGATTTCTGCAGGACATTTTTTAATTGAATTGGGCCCTTAGTGGGCCTTTTAAGGCTATTAAACCTTGTGATTAGTCACACTGACTGAGCTGCAGTCTATAAGAACATTTTAGCACAAAATGTAAATCAAGTGCACAATGCACCTGTATCTTGTCTAAGTATGAGTACGGTAAGTTTCCCATTCTATCAGCTGCCCCTAAGTTCTACAAACATCTCAACAGGCCGTTCAGATTTCTCAGTCAGGTTATTTGCATCAACAATTTATTCCACCCTGAGGGCAAAAATGTCTTGTCACAAAACTTAAAAGAATGCAGTGGAAAAGCTATAGAGCTTTTTATTACCTTGCATTGCAACAGTAGGGTGTTCTGAATGGCCTCAGTAAAATAGACATTATTATAAGAAAAAACGATGTGACCAGAATCCAGCATACATACCCATACTGAATAGCATCATACACCGTCCATAGTCCCATGGATTCCAATGGGGCTACTAGTAGGGTAATTTAATTAATTAATTTTTAATCCTGCCCTATCCCAAAGTACTTTTCAAAGTGAGTCATAACCAGGGTTCCTAGTTTTCTCTGCCAAAAAAAATGGAAATTCTCTGGGGGGAAAAAACCTAGTATATTCTCTGATTAAAAGCTCCAAAATCTGTGTTTTTCAGCCATGAAAATTAGAAAGTGTTTATTGCAAATTATTCATTTTTTGTGACAATTTGATGCACTGGTTGCCACTGCCACTTAAACAACAAAATAAATGAATATCCTATACCAACCCACCCTGAAATGGAGCCCAAGTCTCTCCCTCTGCAGGGGGTGCTGCTCCAACCCCCTTCTGCCTGCGAGCCCCGGCATGGACCCCAATATACCTCTGCTTTGCCAAAAGCCAGATGTAGCCGTGTTCTTGCTCCAAATCTCTTGTTGGATGCAGGCGCACACCAGAACCTCCACAGAGCTTCCACCTCCTTAAAATTTCTGCTGCCGCCGGTGATTTTTTGTAGGCAGAAGCTTCCCAGAAAAACCTGGAATTCCGTGTTTTCTCTGGGAAAATGGGAGTTCTCTGTTTTTCTCTGATAAAACAGGAATTCCGTGTTTTTCTCTGGTTTTCCACGCTAAATGGAAAACCAGGAACCCTGGTGATAATATTTATTGGTGACCTATTTAATTCAAAATGGCCAGACTGGGATACCGTTATTCACATACCTTACTCCACCTGTGGTCCCATTGACTCAAATGCAACTACTCATTAAGAGAGCTACTAATCCTTGTGAGAAAACGATAGTGCAATTATGTTGCAATAACTCACTCCATAGCGCTTTAAAAGGTGATGGCACTTGTTTTAGGGACTTAGTTTCTGATTTTACAAAAGTATCACCTGTAAGGCTTTGATCCATGTGGCAACTTGCAGTCAAACATCAAATGGCAAAGCTATGTTTTGAATTTCCTTTCAACTTTCTCCCATTGACCTGCACTGCTACATTGTTATGTATTATATACAAACTACATTTTGCACTTGTAATTATACTTTGCATTTCATTGGAGGATCTCAAAGTGCTCTACAAACGTTAATTACAACAGTTTCATGAGATATAAAGTAAGAAGCCATTAAGATGATACTCTTTATTGGATCAATTTCTGTCTCTATGCAGTTCAAAGGTTTGCACACAATTCCCACAATAGTTAGTCCAATGAAAGATATCCACTTAGCTACTTCGGGCAAAAAAACCCACACATGATGGCGGTGTGGCAGTAGCCCAACACAATCCAGGGAGGAAAACCACGATGGACACAGGTTGGGCATTAAAATGACAAAAAAAAATTAAATGTTGATAAGTGCAAGGGAACAATAATCCTTGCTATACATACATGATGCTAGGTTCTAATCTGGGCATAACCACTAAGGATAATTTCAGACATTACAAAAATGCCTTTCACCAAGGTGGATCACAGTGGATCCCCTGTGGTGGCTGTGATCCCGTGAACGTCTGTTTGACCCCCGCCAGATGTTCACCACAGTGAATCTCTGGCAGGGGTCAAACCTAACCATGGTTCTGGACCTCTGGCTGACCAGAGGTCGAGAACCGTGGTTAGAGTGGCCATGATCCAGAAAGGGACAAAAGTAATGTCAGTTACCTTGCCCCGGTCCAGAATCGCGCTCCGAACCACGGTACGGGATCTGGCACAGCGGCCTCATTGGCCACTACGCCCGCCCATCTCCACAAGGGCAGCCAGCCGGGGGAGCACAGGGGGCAGGGCCGTGCGGCTGCATGTCTCACCACGCAGCCCTGCCCCCTCCCCGATTTCCCACAGTGATGGAGCCAGCACGTCTGAAGGATGGCTGGCTTCATCACGGACCGGGATCTGAGAGAGATCCTGGTCCGGGGTTCAGTGTGGCGGACCTCCGGGCCTGTCACGTCTGAAAATACACTAAGAAGGATCTTCAGAGTCATTGTGAATAGTTTCTTGAAGGCATCAGCTCAGTGTGTGGCAGCAGCCAAGAAAGCAAACCGAATGCTAGCCATTATTGAAAAGAAGTAGAGAATAAAAGAGAAAGTATCATAATTCTGCAGCCTGCTGTATAAATCTTTGCTTTGACCCCATCTTGAATGTGGTGTGCAGTTTTGATTGCCCCATCTCAAGAAAGATATAATAGAACAGGAAAAGATTCAGAGAAGAGCAACAAGGATGCTAGAAGGGATGTACTGAATTCCATATGCTGAGATGCTCAACAGGTTAGGGCTTTTTAGCTTGGAGAAGAGATGATTAAGGGGGGCTATAACAGAAGTTTATAAAATCATGTGTGGCATGGAGAAAGTAAATAGGGAACGGTTGTTTGCCCTTCTGCACAATAAGAGAGCAAGGGGACAGACTTTGAAGTTAAAGGGCAGCAGATTTAAAATGAATAAAAGGAAACTGGATACATTCTTGACAGACAGAGCCATAAACGCCAACCAGTTGGGGCTTAAGTCCCTGGCTACCAGCAGTTGAGAGTGATTAGCAGGTGATAGTTACACCTCCATGACCTGTGTACGTGTACTTCTCTTGAGGTACCAGAGGTGGCCACTGTCAGAAACAGGATGTTGGTAGAGGTGTGCATTTTCATTTTTTAAATCTGTTGTTTTCGTTTTCATAAATATCAAATTGTCATTTTTGTTTTTGCTTTCATTTTTGTTTTCCATTGGTTTCAATGGAAAACACATTTTTGGCTGTAACATTTTTGTTTTTCACTATATTTGGCTGAAGCATGAGGTGAATATACCTTCAATGGAAGACATTAAGTGTACCAATTTCTAAAATGATTGAATAAAGGAATCCAATTTTAGAAGCAGTTGAATTATTTTATTTTGCAAACGTTTTCATATACATTCTCAGCTGTACCTTCTTTGCCTCACATTTAATGTACACGAAACTTGACACATTTATGCCTTCCCATATTTACTACCTCTGCCAACTTTCAGAAGGATGGGTTAAAAGGTCCTGGTGGTATAAGCAATTAACATATAAATGTATCTCTGATTAACATCTTTGTAGTTCAACCAGTGTACATGAAATTTGGCAAGGATGTATATCACACTTTCATGATCATCTCTGCCAAATATCAGAAAGATGTGATAAAGGGTCACAATTTTATATGCTTGCATAACATATGCAGAGAAGGAGCCTGAGCCAGGGATTCGCTTACATGTCACTGTGGTATAAGATCAGTTTGTGATGTCAATTGGTCAGAAGAAAGGCAAACCAAATATTCCCATTCTGTGCTGTGACTATCCCAACATCTCTCCCCCACTTGTTACTGGGAAGTCAGAAACATCTGTTTAGGAAAGAGCCAATAGAGATTCTCTTATGTCCTCTGTCACAGTGCTGCAGGATGTGATTGTGATGATAATTGGCCAGCCTGGATGTGTAAACTATGTCTCCTGATTGCTGGGATGCTATCCCCAAAATCCCAGTTATGTCCATATGCCCGTCTCAGGGCCGCCCCCTATGCCTGCCTCGAAGCCACTACCGATTGGTCCTGTAAAGCTAGAAGCATGCAGTAATTGGCCAGTGAATGCATCTGTCAGTATTTTGGGTTGCTCCACATCCTCCCTCCTACAGTCTGTCTCCCCCGGCCATGCTGGATGGCTGCCTCTGACTGGCACTGCATGTACTGCTATTTATCTGAATAATGGTCTTCAAGGGGACAACTTCAATTGCTTATAAAATTGGGACCCTTTATCAAATTGTCCTGTAGTTTGGTAGAGACGACAGGGAAGGTATGTGATACATTCCTGCCAAATATTTTGTACACAGGATGGAATATAAAAATGTTAGAGTTGGAAATGTATTTTCAAGTGAATGTCTTACACCATCAGGACCCAAATTGGCAGGAGTATTAAGCTTACGGAGGGACATAATATTCACAGGTTCCATGCAAATAGAATGGAAGATAAAGAAGTTGTAGCCATGAATGTGTATGGAGCTTTTCTTAAAATCACAACTTATCGTTATTGTAATAACAAAAACGACATGCACACCCCTAGATGCTGGGCTAGATGGACGGGTGGTTTGACCCAGTATGGCATTTTTAAATTTCAGCTACCCCTGGAATGCAGTCACTTTGGGCATGGCACATAGGAACACTTTAGTACAAGCAGTGAAACAAACAGTGTACCTAGAGTGGGATTTAAGTAGATGCACTATAAATTACTGCATTGGTATTTTGTCAGGATAAAAAGCGAATGTGTTTACTTTTACACAGAGTTCCTGGGCATCAGGATCTTTATTGCACACAGCCTCCAGGAGACTGACTAGACCATTTGAAATTCACTTTCAGTACAGAATTCCCAACAGAGTTCTACAGATTCCAGTTGAGCCATTCTAATAGTAAATAAAAGTTGAACTTCACCAGGAGGGACCAGGTGACTTCTATTGCGACTATGGCTATGTTTATTAGCAACCCTCTTGTAAAGACTTTCAGCTGTGACAATAGCTTGGGTAGCAGGACTTTGTATCAAAATGTAATGGCTGGAACAGTTTGGTCCCTGGTAGGTAAGAGCACTGGAATGTATCTGAGGGGGGAATCTGTAGAGGTAAGAGACACTCTCCATTTTGGAGAATATGCTCTGGGCTACAAGGAGCTGCGGGCTGCAGCCTCTGCCAGGTTCTGATTGCTGTTTTAGAGTCGTCGTATCTGTTAATAAAAGTAGTTTAGTTGTTAAGGAGCAGTTCTCCTTAATAAATATAATACATATAATGTGGAGATGCTTCTGCCACAAAGATCGAGACACCAAAGGGGGAGGAGACAGAGTATTTAGACTTTCAGTTGAGACTGTGAACCTGTCCTCAGATAGCATGACTCTTCTGCTCCCTTGGGGTCTTGTTCCAGTTAGGAACCCTTGATGTAGGCATTAAAAAACCCTGTGCGTGCCTAAAGACCCCTGCAAATGAAATATAAAGTTACTCGGATAGGGTTTACTTCCTAACTTTAGAGAGTTTACCATTACTGTAGTTCAGAAACCTACTCAGATGTCAAACTTTGTGCTTCACACCCAAATGATAAAATAATCTTTAATAATCTTTATTTTAGATTATTTTATCATTTGGGTGTGAAGCACAAAGGTTCGACATCTAAGTAGGCTTCTGAACTATGGTAATGGTAAACTCTCTAAAGCATGTACAAACAGCATCTATGTACACAAAAATCATGTTTGTACACACAACAGTGCATCAATAATAAATACTTTTAATACTATGGTTAATAAAACTATGGTTACCTGTTCATCAGTCAGTAGCAGAAATTGCCGGTTACAGATATCCCGGAAGTCTGCTTTTGACACAGTATTAGCTCTTGCACAGTCGGTCTCTTTAAATTCTTGTTCAAGGGTGCTAAAGCGAGCAGTCACCACTTCTTGTATCCGGATGAGGATATCTTTCTTTGACAGTTCTCGAGAAGATTTAGGCTGGATAACTTTCTGCTCTCCCTCAGTCTAGATGAAATATACACAGAACCAATGATGGATCCACTGAATAAATTATAAATCATGGTATGGCACTCAGCCAATCATAGGAGACTCCACAGAGAACACAACATTACATTATCTTACGCAATAAAATCTATTCCAATGAATGATGATGTTGCCAGAAAAATAAAGATCATGTATGTAAAAATATCAACACTTCGCCCCTGCTTTGGAGGCACGGCCCCATGGCCCAATAGGGAGGGAGGAAGTCAGGCAGGTAAATACCTGGACCAGACCAGTGCCTCTTCCTCTCTCGCCCCTTTCTGGGCTAATGCAGGTGTTTTCCCCACACAACCCTCCTCTCTATGTTATGATTGTGATGGGGTGTTAAGTTGTTGCTGTCAGTTAATTTGTTATTCCAACTGCTGTGGGCTTTTGCTGATTGCTGTTTTCAGGGCCAAGGAGGAATTTTCCCGGCAGCTTAATTGGCTTATAGAGCTGCCGAGTTTTTGGCCACCCACACAGCAGTTATGACTTTGACCTATATTATGTTTCAGCGCTGTGCTTCATGTCATGTCATAACTTGGGGGGGGGGGGGTTGGTGGTTTAGGAACCATGCTGTGGTGAGGCTCCTGAAGAGTTAAGGGGGTGCGACTGTGACCCATCACCATTTGGGGGGTGGGGCGGGAGGTTACAAGGGCGGGGGTTCCGGTCCAGGCTCAGGACAGCTGGTATGGGGCTTCACCCTGCCCTGACCCAGAGGGAGGGTGACTTCAAAGGGTCAACTCCCGCGGGTAGGCGGGCGAGGCTTAGCTCAGTCCCCTTCCTGCTTTATATGGCATGGTTGGTTCCTCTCCGCTACGCACACAGGTTTATGTTCATTTGGTGGTCTACTGATTTCTGTATGGTAATGTAATAAAGTTGCGTCCAGTGCCTCTTTATTGCAGATCATGTGTCTGTCTGTTCTTGTGGTAGTACAGGCACAAATACAGAGCTGAGATGTTGTTTTACAGAGGTCTTTAAAAAGTGGATGACAATTGCTTTAAAGCACAAAAGAGTGGGATATGACATACTTTGCACAAATATGAATATGTTGTCCTGCATCTTAGGCACACAGTGGCTAATTCTTCTTTTGGCTCCTTGGGTGTAAATTTAATCAATTTAAAAGAGATCGTTACTATGACTGTTTTACATGGCACCGCTAGGTGCGGGTGGGCATGCTGGTGCGTGTCCGGTGGATGGGGCGTGCACATGGCCGCACACATATTCCCACTCACCCCTCACTCATCCCCACGCAAGGAACAACCTCCCCAGTTTTCCCTGGTTACTCCGTGTGTAGGGGTAAGTGGGGATGTGTATCAGGTGGGAGTGTGCTCCAGCCCCGCGCCGCATCCTTCACACCGATCACATCCATTCATGAACAAGCAGATTTCTGCATGTTCATGAGTGGGAGAGGCCCGTGTAAAAAGGGCCTATGCTGTATTGTAACTTTGAGCATAACTCAACCTCCACTATGGGCATACAAGACACTCCCCACCCACTGTAACTCACTATACATGTTACAGGGCACCCATAGGGCAATACTGCAGCCCTGCAACATGCATAGTAGGTGGGTGAGAGTGGGTGTGCACGCCGCAGCATGGGTGTCACGTGGGTGCCAGTGCATACCGGCACACCCCCACGTATGGAGGCACTCTGTTTTCGCCAGTACCTCTGTGTATAGGGATGGGTGTGCATGAGTATGCATGGGAGTGCATATCCCCACCCCCATGGGATTTACACGGGTGCCACCCACACATGAACACCCACATTCCTAGGTGTTCATGCGTGGGTGCCGCCTGTGTAAAAAGGGCCAGTGTCTTGTCTGAAAATGCCCTACGTATTATTTTCTGTTTTGAAGTATCTTGCATAACAACTGCAAGATAACTCTTTTATTTGATCTTTCGTAGTAACACTATTGCATCTAAATATTGCTCAGCTGAAATTGGGGGTCAGCATAACTGTGTTCCATCTAAGCGTATGAGTCACACAATGCTTTCATTTTCAGTGTATACTTTCAATGCTGGCACAATGTCAACTCCTGGTACCCATTACTATCTAACATCAATGATATTCTGCAAACTGCAAAGGAATGCTGTGTGGCAGCTATGATGGAAGGCTGAGAAACTCTTCTGAATGCATCTGCAGTAGTCAATTTGTAAAATACATCACTTCTTTTGGTCGTTTATTTAAGAATTGAGCAAAGTAAAGCACTGTGCTGCAAAGATATTTCTTTTCAAAGAAATTAAAATAAATGAAAATTGGCTGAAACACTGTGTAACTCCTTAAAATTTTAAATATCGGTAGCAACAAACAGCAGTTTCCAAAAGTAACCAAACTGTTATTTATAAAAGTATGTCTCTGAGACAACAAAATATAAAACCATATTTAAAAGCTTATATTGACTCCAGATTATTTTGCAAAGAATATCCTTTACTTTGTAGGATTGTCACTTGTATGCCAAGTTTCAATCCAATGCCATTTTTACACTTTATTAAAGCGCAGGAAAAAAATGAAACAGATTACAAATACCTGTGCTCACAATGACTGCTTTTTTTTTTAAAGCTATTATAAATAATTCAGATTTTAATGAATGGGAAAGTTCTTCCTGAAAATATTAAAAGCTAGTATTTTACTGATTTCACTTTCTGAGACGTTAAAGATACAGCTTTTGCTGATACAGAATACCAGAAAGAAAGAAAAAAACAACAGATGGCTTTTGGACTTGTGTTCCTGTTTCTTTGTCATTTCTCACCCAATCATTATAACTGATTGGGGGGAGTCACAGGCGAGGGGAGAACAAATTATGTTTCTTCAATAACTACAAGAAATGTTTCCCCTAATCAGAGAAGACATCACTATCTTCAGATGCAAACAACACATTTCAGTATTAACTGCACTATCCATTTTGTACCCTTAGGATCAGTATTACAGATGTATTATTAAGAGAAGAAATATGAGAAGTGAATTAAGCACGCAGAGACTGAACTGAGTCCATGCTGTTGTTAGGAATGAAGACTGCCAGACACGATGCAGTAGATGCTTTCTTGGTTTCTAATGCCCTGAAAACAGCAGAGTGCTGCTTTTCTGTCTCTAATTATTTCAGCAAGGCAAAGAATTTACTAGTCAAACACTAAGCACGCCTCTGCATTGTTTTAGAGAATGATTTAGAGATTTTGAAAAGCTGCAGGCAGCCACCCATGGTTTTTCCCATTTATCAAAAGAGCTTTTATGTAATTTTATTTTTCATAAGACTCAATCCATCTTGATGGTTAGGGATGTTAGAACAATTACAACAACGGTGGTTACTTGATCAGTTTACAAAGCACCAAGTCACATCTGAAAAGTTATAACTTAGAGAACTTAGAGACAAAGTAGTTCAGATTAAATTGGACCAACTTCTGTTGGGGAGAGTATACAAGATTTTATGCTACGCAAGGCCCTTCCTCAGGCTAGTAACAACAAGACAGAATTACAGGCCCTTTTCACACGGGTGCCCCCCCCCCCCCGCACATGTGTGTGTGTGTGTGTGTGTGTGTGTGTGTGTGCGAATGCCACAGTGAATGTGGTGGGAATGGGTGGGTGCAGGCGGTGGGTGGGGGTGCATGTGTGCTCCCGCACTCCACCCACCTCCACCCATCACACACGTATGGAACAGGTGCCAATGCCTGATGCTCTGGGTGAAAGTGGGTGGAGGTCCGTAGGAATGCACCGCGCTGCCCCCCCATCCTCCTCCCACCGCGGCCTGTGTGAAAAGGGCCATAGACTGAGCAATGCAGGAAAGGTACGTGTGTGTATAATTTTATATATATGAAAGCTTAAGGTAACATCTGAACTGCTTTGCCTTCATCTCATACGTTTGGGACAAATACAGCAACCACACTCCCTGTAGACTAACGTGTCTCTGTGGGGTGATCCTCCAAAGCACTTAAGTACTTGCTTACTGTAATTTGAAGCTTATGAGTAGTACCATTGAGGCTGAGCACCTTGCAGCTAAGCCTTTCACAGAATAAATTCCTTAGTGTACAAGAACCTCATGGGGAATCCCACAAGAAATGGCAAAACTCTGAGTCTGTATTTAATCATCTTAAGCAGCCCTAAATGACTCCTCTACACTGAAGATGACACCATTTAAGTGGGATGCAGAGACTGCCATCCATTGTGAAACCCTTGTGAATGCACCATTGGAGCCACGCTGCCAGACAACACACACACACACCCCATGGAGGAAAAGAGTCTCTTCCTCATCCCTACAGAGAGAGAGGGGGTGGATTCTCTATTGGTCCCAAGTGTAAGAAATGGAGGCAAATAACCAACTTGGTTGGTCCAATAAAAGATACCATCTGAACTACTTTGCTTCCATCCCATCCCTACCCAGGAAGCGCTCACAGTCCATTTCTCGGGCAGTTACATATAATGCAGAGCTTTTGGTCCAATAGTTCAGTATTTGTAAAGAACTAGCCCAGAAACAATATTAATTTAACAACTCGTTCCTCCAGCAGATTCTTCATCCCTTCATCCCTTTTCTCTTTCCTTTCTATCTGCATTTTGTTAGGTAACTGGGTCACGTTTCTCGCCCATCACATTTTCTGATGCTCCTAAATCTGCCGTTCTGCTTCTAAATCTTTTCTAACCTCTAAGTTTTCTTCCCTCTTGGCTTGCGGACTCCAACTGTCTGGGTCCAACTGCCCTGGAACTCTGAAGGTCCAAAATTCTGACAGTCAGTTTTAAAGGGCCATCAACTTTAGGAACGTTTCTTCTTATTTTCAGCACAAATAAGAACATGGAGAGGGATAAAACAGATAAAGGGAAAGGAGAGAGACGAGAGGCAGCCAGATTCTGTGAAGTGGCTCCTTGTGGGCAAAAGGCAAGTGTAAAGAAGGCAATACTTTTATTATGTTACTACTTCTTCAGCAAATACACATATAGATTATGTATAAAAGAACACACTGGACCAGACTTACTGCTATGACCTAGACTCTTTGTGCTGCTTTGGTCAAGCAGAGGCTGGAAAGTAGCCATATATTTCCAGCTGGGAAGAGATGTTCCCTTCGCCGCCAAAATGGCGGTGAAGGGGTATTTGTTGCGCCCCCCCCCCCTTAGGGAGACGCAGAGGGGTTTTGGCCGTGGCGAGGAAGCTCGTTAGAGAGCCTTTCCCACCTGTGTCTGTGTGGTTGCTTGGCAACCAGTTGGTTGAGCGTGGCCGCGCAAGCGGCCTCGCTGGACTTGGAGGGCCCCGCCCCTTGTAGGAGGGGTGAATCTCCGTGTCGCTGGGCAGAGCGGCATTCCTGAAACGGCGGGGAAAGAGTCAGCAGCAAGGATTTGATTGCTGCTGCTCTCCGCTCGCATCAGGTGGTTGAAAAAGGGCGATGGGCCGCCCTAAGAAGAAGAACAGCTGGGGGGGAGAAAGAAGAAGACGCCAGTGCAGGGGCGCCAAGTCAGTGAGACCGGCCCCACCGGGGCCACGGAAGGGGATGGGGGTGAGTCTTTGCCTACCCGGGCCGCCATGTTTGAACGGCTCCGGGAGTGCGAAGCTCTGCTGAGGGCGCGGCCCCCCCTCCCGGTGGAAGAATCCCTGGCGGGGGAAGTGGGGGCAACATTCCCTATTAAAACAAACCCCAGTGCGGGGACAAGTGGGGGGACATCCGGGATAGAGACGGGGGGGGGTCCATCCCGGCTGCAAGGAGAGAGAAGAGGGCAGTGGGGCCACCGGCCTGTTATAGGAATGGGGACTATATAGATAGTCCCTACCAGGGGCAGCAAACCCTCAGTCAAGAGGGAGAACAGGAATCCTCCTCTGGGGTCAGTCAAAGGGGCACAGTAGCCAATTTAAGGCCCCTCAGGGTGGGGTCTGGAGAAGGTTATAGGGCATGGGAGCCACAAGCGACCATGGGGCCCTTATTGCAGGCAATGTACCCAGGCGGGGTTGCCACGCATTCCACCAGCATGGGGAAGTCTGGAGGGGTGGTGGACACCCACAGCATCCCGGGCCTAGCCCGGTTCCAGGATCAGGACTCGTCTTGGCCTGTGGTCTTACACCAGGGCCCAGGGCCCGTACAGGGTACCCCGAGTGGGGGGCCCCTTCCCCCTCTCTTGTTCAGGCCACCTCAAGAGGCGGGACCACCCCCAGCGGCGCAAAGGCGGGTCAAAGCAGCAGAAGCCCATGAGGAGGGAGGCGATGCGGCGATTTGGAGGAGGATCCTCGCCATCGAGAAAGAGTTGTGGGGACATGCAAGGAGTGGACTGGCAGGATCACGCAGAGGGCCCCTTGGACCTGGGATGCCTTACACGAGGATGGAGCAAGGTGCGCAGGCCATGCAAGATGGGGCTGAAGGGAACCGGGGAGCAGCCATCGGGCTACGAGGGGTCGCACCTGGCACAGTGGGTGGGATCACCTCCCAAGGGGACCCAACAGCAACCGACAATTGAGACCGGGCAAGCGACTCATCGAGGGGGCTGGTGGCAACGGGCGTGCAGTCAGGCTCTTCATGCAGGACTCCGCAATTGGTTTGTTTGAACGGAACATGGGTATGGGTGTCCCCGGCCCCAGCCCCAGCCCCACCAGATGGTTCAACGGGACACACACAAATATGGGCAACCACCACAGGGAGGACCAGAGACCGAGTCGGCAGTAACAGCAGGGCAGAACGTATACACTAATCTGGGAGGGAACCAAGCAATGCTGGGAGCAGCTCCTACAGGGCTTATACAAGGAAAGGGCATGGTTGAGGTAGCTGCAACACCGGGTGCGGGCACGAGCAAGCAAACCATTGCCCCCCCGCCCCCCCGGAGGAGCTATACCGTGTGTGGCCGCGCCATTTGGGGTGCACTTATTGCCTGCAGTGAAGGAAAAAATCCTAAAGGGGGAATATGTAGACATTTATGCCCTTTTGTTCAGTGATCCAGTTGTGGATCACTCGGAACCTGAAGATGGAAAAGATAAGGAGAAGTTCAAGCGTCCCAAAGCCGATCGGAATTAGGCCAATTGGACTTCAGCATTCTCGGTATACATTGGTGTCATACTTCAAGCCGATCCTAGCCGGGGCCTCGAACTCCACAAGTACGCGGACATCGTCCGGCGTGAGTATGGAACAGGACCGGTAGGCGCATGGTTGCGCTACGATGAGGCTTTTCGCCAGAGGGCTGCCACCACACCCGGGCTCCGATGGGACGTACATGCACCTGACCTATGGTTAGAGTGCACGGTAGATGTTACCAAGGCCCCCAGGGCCGACAGTGGGCATCCATTGGTCCGGGGAGGGGTGGCATGGGGACACGATTCCTTTCGAGGGGACAATAGAGGGGGTACCCAGGCAAGCGCAGTCTCTTGTTGGGATTTCAATAAAAGGGGCTGTTGCAACTGGCAGTCCTGCAGGTTCCGCCATATATGCTCCAACTGTGAAGGCGGACACCCAGCAATTCAGTGTACTAGGCCAAGGCAAAAGGGAGGAAAAGGAGGTTAGGCGCAAGGGGGAGGCACTCCAAAAGGGGGCTCTAGCTCCACTACCGGGTCACGTAACCCAAAAGGGTCCGACCCCAATTAAAATAGAAGAGTTAGAAAGGGCTTTACAGCAGCACCCAGACAGGGCTGAAGTTAGATACATAATTCAAAGTTTTAAGAAGGGTTTTGTTATACTGGCGGGTTTTGTTAAACAGCAGACAGAAGTTAAGAATCTTAAGTCAACACTAGCGATGAAGGACATAGTGATGGGCAAGATCAAGAAGGAGTTACAAGAAGGAAGAGTAGCAGGCCCCTTTGAGCGTCCGCCCATGGGGAACTTCGTGGCATCCCCTCTGGGTATTGTCCCCAAGAAGGCAAAAGGCGAATTCCGGTTAATTCATCACCTGTCTCACCTGTGCAGCTGTGGCAACATCCAAATGGGGCTATCAGCTGGGTCTGGGCAAAAAGGCGCACGTTAGATGGATAGGCAGGAGCGGGTTACATTGGAGACAGCTCCTACCTATGTTGAAAGGTTTAACACACCTGCCATCACCAAGAATATTAGTTATTCATTTGGGTGAGAACGATTTGCCTGACAGGAGTGGGGTTAGTTTAATCATAAATATAAAAGAGGACCTATTAACAATTAAGCAGTGGTTTAAGGGGGTTCATTTAGTCTGGACAGATTGGGTGCCCAGGATTAACTGGAATAGAGCTATCAAACCTGGAAAAGTGGATAAGACTAGGAGAAACATAAACAGGGAGGTTGGTAAATGGTTGAGAAGCTTAGGGGGGTCAACCATTAGGCATGTTGGAATCGTACACACAAGAACTGAGCTCTATAGGGAGGACGGCGTTCACCTATCTGAGCTGGGGAACGACATGTACCTGGCAGCTCTGGCCGGTCATTTGGAGAATTGAATGGAGGTCTAGGAGGTGGGGGTTGCGGTGGTTCAGTTTTGACCGCCCCTTAGTGGCAGGGGTCCAGTATACCAGTAAAAGTTTAATAGGTAGGTTATGAAGCTAGTAAGGGTCATCTCATTAAGAGATGTAATGCAGGGCACAGCATGCACTGGGATCATCCTCCCTGGAAGTAGTGTCTTAACAGGGACCGCAGGGACATGCGCTGTCTTCGGACCTGGTGGATGCTTCACTTCTTACTCACGTCCACAGTGAGTTGTCCCCCGCCCTTCGGCCTTGCCCTGTCGAAGGAGGGGATGAGTTTTTCGATAGGATACTGTCAACGGAGGGCACATCCGGGCAGTACCTGAGTTAATAAGTTCGTATTTAGTTAAATGGCATACTGGACCCAAATTGCACTGAGGAATTCCCCACCTTCCTATAATTGGATGATTGAATAAAGAGTGCAGCCAGTTTTACACCAATACAAGTCTCTGTGTCTCATTGGGTGCGTCGACAAGTGGAATGCTGCTATAATCATGCTATACAATCTCATAGAACCATAGTGTGATGTTACCTAATCAGATGGCCTACATTAGGGCTGCCAGCAGGAGATGAGAAACCTGGCCTGTCATTATGGTGTCAGGGCATAATTCATGGCCTAACCACTCCCCACGCCTACCCTCACACCTAAATGGCAGTTCCTTGCAAGCTGAAATCCCCTCTCATTTGTCAACAAATCCGCACTACCTGCTAAAATGATGTCCCAGACATGCACTTTCCCCTTCCTTCCAGATCACTTCCAGACCAGCCAATATCAATAGGCTGTCTGTCACAGAGGAAGAGGTGGAATAGAGAGTCATAAGATAACAAGTAACCTGACTTGGGGCTTATTATGCAGCCATCAAATAAATTTTGCTATTCCAAGTTCAGTAACTCAAAATGCATGTTTGCGCACACCTCAAAATCATACTGTTTTCAGAATTTCAGCACCAGAGCTCCTTGCTCCAGACAAGCAATCTTCTACTCCTAAAGTTTTGGCAAGGCATGCTGAAGGGCTTTTTCACTGGCTGGTTTCAATTTCTGGTGACAAACTTTGGCAAAAAATATAAATAAATCTCAGATACCAAAATTATCAAATTTAAACTGAAAACTTAAGATACAGAAAAACAAAAAATTATCCAGAAAATCTGACCCGATCACAAGAATTTTGATGCAGATTTGGGATTCCTCAATAGCATGCATGTTATTAATCAGCCTTCACAATAGTGGTGAATCCTCTCACCAGTCTCAGGTCAGAAGTAAGCAGCATCAACAATAATTCTCTCTCCCCTTCTTGTTGACTGTCACTAGCACAACTGCAATCACATGGGTTATAGCACTTTACATCTCTTTAATTCTATTTTTCATTTAAAGCCAAATCTTTTATTCAATTTTTTTCAACAGGAGAGTTATGCACCTTGATAGGAAATTGTGATTCATCTGACATCTTACTCATCTAACTCAGATCAGAACTATACAGAATTATTCAGAATGTAAGTCTTATTAGCATACATCAGCATCATCAAAAGACCCTAATGACAAATAAAGTATGCAAAAAATAACTTCCCCCAAGTTTCCTTGCCTCCCCTTAATCAGCTCTTTTCTGAGGATAAAATATATTTTAAACCCATATGGCTTTTGGGGGGATGTGAATGTTTGTTTTTGTGGTTGAGAATTTTATTTATGAGGTGCCATTTCAGCAAAAGTCATTGCAGGCTCGTACTTTACTAGTTCAGTAAATTTCCCATACTTTAATGGTTGAGCTGCATACTTTGCTAGTTGCTTTGTTGTATACTTCAGTGATCAAGTTGTATAATGGAATGATAAGGTTTCATAATGTGCTCGAATGAGTTGCATACCTCATTAATTTAGCTATATAATCAAAACAAAAAAAACAGTTTTAAAAAAAACCTTAAATGCACAAGAGTATTCTTAAAATACAAAAGAAAAACCAAATTCAGTACAATTACAATTTAAAAAACCCTTCCACTCCATACACTGCAACAAAACATAAATGCCAAAAAACATGGAAATTATTTCACAATTTGAACAATATTTAATATTTTATCCTCAACATATATGTAATATATGTACTTAATGCCATACTTTTATTCATTTTTATCAATAACTAAACTTTCACATTTTTTCATTATTAAACTTTAATTTATTATCATAATGCACTCTAAAAAATTGTTCATTGTTGAATTAAGTCTGTTTGGACACAACTCCATTCTGTAGAACCAATTGTATGATGTTATGTATACTCAGATTGTTAACACTTTATTTTATGAAGTGTATACAATTTGTATAAATGTAAAGCAAAGACTTAATGCATTGTGAAAAAATTGTCCGTTGTCAATTTATGATAATAAAGCAGCCTACAGAGCTCACGGGGACGGGACGAAGCCGCTTCCCCGGCTCTCCGACAGGAAAGAGGAGTTCAAGTGTGCATGTGCGAACCTGCAGAACTGATTTTCTTATCACTAATAACTCTGTTTTGGCTGCACCAATAAGTATCAGATTTCAGAAGCACTAGTTATTGATCTCATTCTCGAAGCCTGTGAAGTTTGGGGGCTCAACTCATCCAGGGGGAGGGGATATTGAGGATTCAAATATGTGAGGATGGTGTGCATTTACCACAACCAATTAACATTTAAGCAGTTATAACATTTTATTTTCCTAATGGATCTTTTTCAAACTTTGTGGATATGATGGTTATCACAACTTACAGCCATGGTTAAATTTTCAGAAATGTAGGTCAAGTGGTTTCCTCAAAATCAGGGCTTCAGCAGTCCCCTGTTTATAATGAACAGTGACTGTGCATTTAAGTTTCAGGCAGCTACCGCTGCCTGAAAACGTTAAGTCTAAATTGTTGCATATATGGATGAGGTGAATAGTTTACTAGCCAGCTTTCTATGGTAAGTCTGCATTCCACTGTTTTTGGTGTGGGTCCAGTTTCAGGGTGGGAGGAAATTGCAATTGAATGGAAATTTACTTTGAATCATCAGATTTGGGGCTGACAGTTTTCCTGTTATTATTAACCTAATTCAGATTTTTTTTTAACTGCACCGCTAGGAGAAATTTAAAATTCTACTGATGTTTCTTCCCTATCTATCAAACACACACAAAGATCACGAGGATAGTAATTCACTGAGGGAATAAATGCTGAACAAATAAAAGCAATTCAAGAATCAATCCTAAGAGCAGCTGGGCACATTCATTTCTTATTGAACTTGAGAGTGAAATCATCTGCACCTTTTAAGAACAATTCAACGCCTTGAAAAACCGAGTATGGTGCATCCTCACTATAACGTCCTGCACTATAGAGGGAGCCTGACTATGGCAGTTCTAACTCCTGACTTACCTGATGAAGGACCCTCTGACTCTCTGAGGTCCGAAAGCTTGCATACCTCTACCAACGGGAGTTGGTCCAATAAACGATATCACTGTACTCCTTTGTCTAGATTGCCTGTATTTGGGACCAACACAGCAACCTTGCTTTCTCTATTATGACAAGCCTGGCATTCCCTCCCTCATTGCAGTACTGTATGCACCTTTCACTATTACGAATCCTTCACTATAATGAACAAAAGGTTTTGATCCCAAGAGGTAAAATGAGGAAATTTCAGATGCAGAAACAGGTTGGTTTTTTTTACAAAGAAAACACTGTGTCTTCAGGATTGTCATTTGTATTCCAGGTTTCAACCCCTTAGAAATGGTAGGCTTCTTAGGATTCTGTGAGATGCTGAGTTCTCTCCGCTGCCATTGACTTGAATAGGAATTAAGGATATTCAACATCTTTGAATGATCTGCAGTTCTGTAATTATGTAATAAATGACCATGGAGTGAAAACAAACGAGACAGAGGCAAGACGGCTTCTCGGGTCGCCCCGGGGACGGCCACTACAGTCACCATTCCTTGGGTTGGCAGGGAGGGCAGTTCACATGAGCCCCACCCAGTACTCCAGGCATGGGGGCTGCCATCACGGATTCCTCCATACCACGGGTTGATCGAGGAGCCATCCATATGGACCAGGATGCCTGGACCCCTGATGCCCAGCAGGATTGGGCCCCCAGGAAGTGCTGACACCAAACAGCTGATGGAGGCCCCAGAAATGTGCCCTCACTCAGCCCGGGGGCATGTGCCAAACAGCTGATTGGGGGTGCACCTGGCCCCCCTCCTGATCAACTGTTTGGCAGCTGGGCCTGATCTTCAGACAGGCAGGGCTGAGAGCAGGGCCTAACAGACGGGCAGGAAGGTGACAGTTAGTTTAGTTTAACCCAGGTGGCCAGGCCTTTGCTGGGGCTGCATCGCTGTCTGTCTCTGTTCCACGCATACCGTAGCAGCTGGCCACCCATCCCGTGGTGGATATAGGTGAACATCTAGTTGTGACCTAACTGACAAGCAGGTGACTCCTAGGATACTGTCTTGTTTGTTTTCACCCCATGGCTACCACATATAGGTACATCCTGAGAATCAATATATATTTGGAACCCAGTTCATTACTGTGTTACAAGGGTTTTAACATCATTGATAAAACTGAAAGAATGAGAGAATGAATCAGGCCATTTATTCTTTGTATGTGTATTGCATACACACCAAAGCAGTTGCGCTAATTCCTGTAGTTTGACCAAGTTAAGCTTCAGGCAAGGAAGACAGCTGCAGCAATTTTGCGATTCTATTATGGTCAGGGTGGATGTGTGATAGCTGCCGCACTTACCTTGTTCAGAACTAAGGTATTGACACAGGCTCTGTATGCTGCTCCAGTTTGAGGCTTAATATATGTTGACCAAATGGAGCAGATTCAAAATGGCTTCTTGGCCTCAGTATTAGGCATCCCGAGGAGCTCCCCTGAGGTAATCTCTCAGTTGGAAATAGCCTCAGTCCCAGTGGGGACCTTAGTAATACAACAGGCAATAAACTATTGGGCTAAATTAACCATAGCCCCTAGGACGGATAACTCCCTAATAAATAGGGTGCTGGTGAGTGGTTTGCTGGAACCATGGGCAGACCATGTTAAATTGATTGGCTGGGACTGGAGGTTGGGATTCCTGGGAGACGGGCTAAAGGCCTTCAAGAATTTAACCCATCAAAGATTGCAGGACCAAATTAGGTAGACAGAACATTCACTGCTGAATTTACAACAGGTCAGTCCGGAGATACAGTTCTATAAGCCTTATTCTGTGAACGCAAATGACCTTTTCTCATGGACGGACCCAGAGAAGCGCATGGCATTTACCAAATTACGCAGTAATTCGTTCCCCTCGGCACTGGTGGAGGGGAGATACAAGGGTATCCCCAAAGCCTAGAGGGTCTTCCATCTTTGTGATCAAGGGGATGTTGATACGGTGTCCCATATTTTGCTGGTGTCCCATGTTGATGAGCCCTCAGCTAAAATATTTGGGGGAAATTTTGACGGACCTCCTTTCCAGACCTAATGTTTGGGTTCTGAGGAGGTTGCTGAGCCCCAATGATAATCCCGTCACTAGAGCAGTAGCTGATTTTCTAGGACTGTGGTGATAATAAGAATGTCTGTTCTCAAACAGCGGGGTTATCTTCCTTCTAAATGCAAATGATAATATGGGGACAAGAATAAAGGACCTGGATTTACCTGGTCTGGCAGGGCTGGGCGGTTGAGTCAAAAGTATAAGTACTCACGCCGTCTTTTGGATAATTGGCATCTTGTGGAATGTTACATTTGTATGATATAAGGTCTTGCCTAGAGCTCAGGCTGCCAATTTGGGTAGCATGTTTCCAAGGGTCAAACGTTTCCCACACTTAAGCTCTGCAGACGAGCTAGGGAAAATTTCACATTTTTTCCTATAGGGGGATGTTTGTTGTTATAAATGCTCTACTTCAGGATTTTTTATAAATTCTGTTACTGCTATTGTTATGTTAACATATGTGCCTATTTGTACTTTTTATTACTCTGTTTTGTTAAAACCAATGGTTAAACAATAAACAAATATATATATATTCCTGTAGTTTTATCTCACAGTTTAATATATTTGTTGCTTTCCTTTGAGCTCCAAATCCTGAAGTGATAGAAAGACATGAGAAACTAGGGATGGGTGAACGCGGTTCGGTAGTTCGGTGTTCGGCCCGAACTCGGCCTGTTCGGACAACCGAACACAAACACGAACGCACCGAACGGATCGAACACCGAACACCGAAATGGCGAACACACCGAACCGAACCGAACCCCGAACTACGAAATGGCCGAACACACCGAACGGAACCGAACACCGAACTACGAAATGGCCGAACAGTTCGTTCAATTCGAATCGCGTTCGGTTGTGTTCGGGTGGCTAAAACATGGTCTTCTGTCAGGTCACTGGAAGGCCAAATGTAGCAGGGAGGGGGAAGTCATTTGACTCAGCTAGGAGCAGACTTCCAGGCACCAGGGGTGGAGGGTGGAGAGTGGCTTGGAGTAGCAGCCAGCCTGATGAATCACCATCTCTTTTCGCCTCAGACCACTGGCTTGGCAGTCTATGATTGGCCACGGGCTAGGCTGCACGGAGCCAATGGGGCTGATTTGAGGCGGGCGCAGCAAGAAACAAAACTGTCTGCCTCCCCCCTTCCCAATACCTTCTGAGCTAGTCACTGTTCCTGAGCAGCAGGCGTTTCAGAAGGCTCCCTCACCCAGCATTTTCCAGCTCCCCAATCCATTGCCATCCTCCTCCTATTTCACCCATCCAACCCATCTACCCCCATATTCTCATTTATTTACATTAGCTTTGATAGATTTAGTTGTTATTTTTTGTTTTTATCCCTCCCTGTGTTCAATCTTCAATCTTCCTCCTTCCCTCCCCCCTCCATTGAATATTCCCTCCCCATTCCCTTCCCCTGTTTTTTTGATTCATTAGAGTAGTAGTATATATTATTAATTTATAGATTGATTTAGGTTTCATTTCAGTTTTGTACCCCTCCTTGTCTTGTTTGTGAGCCCCCCTAGCCCCCATCCCATATATTCAATTCATAGGTAGAGATAGATAGGATTAGGTCGATACATTTTTGTTTGAGTAGTTTAGTTTAAGGTTACTGATAGAGTGAGTTTACTGTGATTCAGCTTTAGGGTTTGTTGGAGTTATTCATAGCATTTAGAAATTTAGAATACATTTATTAGTTAGTTAGTTATTAGTGTAGATATAGAGATATAAATATTTGATAAAAAAATGCAATAAATTTTTTTTACAAAATTATATTATATTATATTATATTAAAAAACATTTTTTTTTCGGGCCGAACGGCCGAACGCGAACGCGCGAACCACCCGAACACCGAACGACCGAACACGAACGCACAACCCGATGGCGAACGAACCGAACGGCCGAACACGAACGTACGACCTGCCCGAACAACCGAACACGAACGGCCGACACACGAACGGCCGAACCGAACGGGCGAACACGAACGCAAGGTACGACCGAACGACCGAACACGAACACACGAACCGAACGCGGCCGAACGCGAACGCACGAAGCGATCGCGGCCGAACCGAACGGCCGAACACGAACCGCGATCTGTTCGCCCATGCCTATGAGAAACTCAACTTTCATTTTGAAAAAAGAGTTGAGTTTTTCCATCCGTCATGATTGAAGAGAAAAGCTTGGAAAGGGGACTGGAGTGTAGCTAAAAGGCCAGAAGGCAAAGAAAAGAAACAAAATCTTTTCTTTTCTATCAATTCCATGATTTTTACACCAATCACCTCATTTTTGGAGATGGCTATATTACCCAGCCTATCACATTTCAGTCTGGTAATATGCTGTAAATGAAACTATTTAAAATCTTCACCTTTTTGTTGTTGTTGTTAAAACCAGGCTACTGTTAAAATTATGTTTATTCAGCACATGGTTAACAAGTACATTCAGGCTACAAGGACAGAAATGAGCAACAAACTATAAACCTAGAGTCTAATTTTATGTGAAATATTTTCATACAAAACTAATGATGCTGTTACACTTATAATAAAATCAACAATAGCAAATCTAAATAGCAAATCTAGCTCTTCCTACTGTTAAGTGACTACTTATATAAAGTCTATAGCACATTACAAATATTTTGAGGCTGCTTATGGGTCTTCTTTCATTTGAAAACTGCAGTCTCTCTCTTGATCTTATGAAACAAACCAATCCTGCACTTATGTAATGCCAAATTTTTATTTGGAATATAAACAGAAATGAAATAAAAATCTCATTGACTTTGTGTTCAGTTGTGACTTTGTGACATAATATTTAATTACCATATAGTTCTGTATGGATTTGTTTTGCACAGCATCCTATTATTGCCTTAGTAATAAAGTGAAAGGCTTTTTATACGCTTTTCTATTGATGGTGATTATTCCCACCACCACCACCATTTTATTAGGGCTTCAAGCATATTTGTAAATGAAACAGTAGCTGATTTTTAAAGCATGATATGCAAGTTATTTTATTCTTTTAGGACTACCATATTAACGAATGTAAAGTGCTATTAATACTCCAGGTCAAACTCGGAAGTAAAATGCAAGGTGGTGTAACAGATTCTCTTAAGCAAGGGAGTCTGTATTGATGTAATTTACATGCAGGGAACCTGGAAGAAGGTAAAAGGATGTGTAATTGAAGTATGGTAATACCCTTGTTACACCCTCCCCTTCATTCCTTATGCAGATATAAATTACATGTTGGGTAAAATAGGCACCAGTGAAACTTTGAGGTCCCAATCTCAATCTTGTAACTCGATTTTCCCAAGGACATCACGGCACCTGTGTAGAGCCACAATGAGTCCACTGGGACTCCTGTATGTGAATGCATCCCTCCTCGCTTGTGTGTGTCCCTCCAAATAATCATATACACCTTTAGGCTATTTATAGTCAAACAGGTAAATGGTGTGATTGCCTAAAGAAACTAAAAGCAGCAGTGGCTCAGGTTAAATGTCTGCAAGAAGTGTGGAGACTATTTAAAAACACCATCTTGGAAGCCCAAATTAAACGCACTCAACAGGTTAAAAATGGTAGCAAAGGGATCAAACGCCTGACAGTGTGACTAAATGGTGAGGTGAAGGAGGCTATTAGAGCCAAAATGGTGTCCCTTAAAAATGGAAAGCTAGTTCTAATGAGGAAAAACAGGAAAGAGGATAAGCACTGACAAATTAGATGTAAAATGTTAATAAGACAGGAGTCCAAGAGAGAATTTGGAGAGAGACTTGTTAAAGAGGCAAAAACTAATTAAAAAAACTTTTTAAAAGTACATCAGAAGCAAGAGGCCTGCTAGAGAGTCAGTTGGGCCATTAGATGGCCTGAGGACAAAAGGGGTGCTTAGGGAGGATAAAGTCATTGCAGAGAAGCTGAATGAATTCTTTGCTTCGGTCTTCACAGCAGACGATGTTGGGGAGATACCAACGCCAGAACTGTTCTTTGTAGGTGATGAACTGGAAGGGTTGTCATAAATCAAAATGACTCTGGAAGAGGTTCTAGAGCAAATTGATAAACTAAATAGTAACAAATCACCAGGACCAGATGGTATATATCCCAGAGTTCTGAAGGAAGTAAAATATGAAAATGCCGATCTACTACTGTAATTTGTAACCTATCGCTAAAATCTGCCATTGTACTCGAGGACCGGAGGGTAGCAAATGCAACACCAATATTTTAAAAGGGCTCCTGGAAACTACAGACCAGTGAGCCTGACATCTGTGCCAGGCTAAATGGTGGAAACAGTTATTAAAAACAGAATTACAAGACATATTGATAAACATGGCTTAATGGGAAAGAGTCAACATGGATTTAGCAAAGGGAAGTAATACCTCAAAATATTGGAATTTTTTGAGGGTGTGAATAAGCATGTGGAGCCAGTCGATATAGTGTACCTGGATTTTCAGAAAGCGTTTGATAAGGTCCCTTATCACTCTTGAGGAAATTAAAAAGCCATGGGATAGGAGGCAGTGTCCTATTGTGGATTGGTAACTGGTTAAAGGATAAGAAACAAAGAGTAGGACTAAATGGTCATTACTTCACAATGGAGAGAAGTAAATAGCGGAGTACCCCAGGGATCTGTACGAGGACTGGTATTTTAATGAGTGGATCCCTGGGTGTCTATCACGCTCACTCAACTAAAGCTGGCAGTCTGTAAATGGTGTTGTCAAATTTTGGAGAACTGCAGGAGGTAGGCTTATAATTCTCGCTCTTAAACTATTAGAATACAAGCTCCACACACAAGTCCTATATGAGGCCGACATATGGGGCTATCAAGTCAAGTCTGAATTGGAAAGTTTTAAAAAAAACCTTCTCAGGGCTGTGCTGGGAGCACCTAAAGGCACACCAGTGTGCATGTTAAGAATGGAAACTGGTTTCTTACCTGTGGAATCAAAAATTCTTTTAAGGCCTATTCTTTATTGGCCTATTCTTTATTCTCTGAGATTAGCAGCCGTGACGGAACAGCGTTTACCACAACTTTGCTGGCATGAAATGATAAATTCAGATTTTAGAGTTACATGGGAAAAAATCTAGAATCCACTGTAAATGAAGCCAGACTCTCCTTAAATTATTTGTTTACCTTGACACGAATCAGGACTAAAGAAATTGTGATAAGACGACTGAAGGATATTTTTATGCAAAAAGATCTAGCCGTGATTGTTGAAGTTAAAACTTCTCCTTGGTATAATAAATACTAGGGGTGTGCATGCCGTTTTCATTATTACAATAACGATAATGAAAATTGTCATTTTCGTTTTTGCAATAACGAGAACGACAACCAAGAATAACAACAATGATAACGAAAAAACAACCAAGAATACTAAAAATGACAACCGAGAATACCGATAATGGTAACGATATTGTTAAAGATATCGATATTGATATCGATATCAAAAACGATACCAAAAATGATACTAAAAACAGTAACAAAAATGATAAGAAACAAAAACGACAATGTCATTATCATTGTCATTATTAGTGCTGTGGCAGTTGGGTTTGGGAGGAAAAATGTAGAGGGGAGGAGGGAGCAGACATCTTAGAGTCTTAACAGGGTTGAACTCTTGAACTGTGCCTGTGTTGGGAGGGATGTATCCCTGGCCAATGAGCAGCACAAGGAGGCCCCAGAAGTCTCATGGGACTCTGTGATTGCTCAATGCCTGCTGCCTCCCACAACCAATCAGGGGGGCTCTGGCGGAGGGCACGGCAACCCTTTATAATGGGAGGGCCAGGCTTTTTCTTTCCGTTCTGTGAGAGCTCTGCTTGTCAGGTTGTGTTTACAGAACTGTGGTGCTTGCACATACAAAAATCCTCCCTAGCATTGTTTGTATTTATTTATTTATTTATTTATTTATTAGGTATTCCCACCAATACCTTTCCTTCCTCACACCCTACATTTTACCATCTCCCTTTCCTTGCCCTTCTCCCCTCTGTACATTATATAGAGATAGGTAGTATAGATTAGATATAGGTATATATTATAGACATATAGATTAGATTAGAATAGTTATGTAGATAACTGATTAGATAATAGGTAGTTTTCCTTTCCCCGTCCCGTCTCCCTTAGATTTAGATACACAGGAATAAATAATGATACTGATACCAAAAATAAAATCTTTGTTTGAAATGGTACCGATATCAATAACGATATCAATAAAGATAATGAATAGCGATACCGATAAAAACGATACCGATATTGATACCGATAACAATATAAAAAACGATACCAAAAAAGATAACAAAAACAATAACGACAATGAAAACAAAATGACATTGTCGTTAATAACGATAACAAAAATGACATTTTTGAGTAACGAAAACGACATGGGGGCCTGGGACACACCACTAATAAATACAAAACATAGTACCAGTTGGAACAATACCTAATAACATTGAATAAATTTACCATACGGAGAGCTTTCACTCTCTTATGGTTTCAGTTGATGTCATCAAAGGTTCTAGAAGGGAGATATAATAATACTCCCTACAAGTTGCGTTTTTGTCCCTGTTCCACTTCTCAGATAAAGGATTTCCCGCATTATCTATTTAATTGCCCACTTACTGAAAAAGTGCAAGGCAAAAATTTCTCAAACCTCTCATAAAAGGCAAATCCTATTGGGACATTCAATTGGAGATGTCATACTTCCTTGCAAGTCCTCAGGATTGTGTTATCCGGGCCATGGCAAATCTGGCACACGCCTTAATGGTAGAAAGGCAGAAGAGCTTAGCAGCAAAGAGTAAGGCATCACGACTGAAAGCAGGGCTGGTGGAAAACTAAGAAATGCTTAGGCCAAACATTGTATTTATTACCTTGTGGGATATAGAATTCAGCTGTCTGTCAGGTATATACGGAGGTATTAGTAATTATGGTTGATATCATTCTTTTCTTATTTTAATATGTAATTAATAAATTGTTGTCTAAGTTGCATAAAATGTATAATATATGGCAACTGTACTTTTATTTTGTAATTAATTTTTATGTTATTGACTCATTTTGTCTAAACCTATGGTCAAGACAAATAAACTATTGATTGATTGATTGATCAGTCATGCTCACTCCACTCAGGCAGACTCCACGCACTCCCTCCACCATGGACTGGCCATGCATACAATTCATATGGGCAGCCGTTTCCCTTTCTGCCACCTGGCAGCACCTCCACCCTAATCCCTACCTAACTTCCCACCTTCTAGCATGACACACAGGCCCGGCAGCACCATGGAAATATGAAGCCAGTAACCCTTTCCTGCCCAGGAGACGGTGCAACCACTGAAGCTGCTAGCAGTCCCAGGCTAGAACAGAGGTACATATTAGTGGGTGGGACATGCAGGAAGCTGCCATTGGAGCTGCTGTCATCCATAGCGCTGGCTCTTCTTTTGTGCATCGTGAGGGGTTTTGTTGTGCTTTGAACAAACATGGTGTTGTATTTTGCACGCGTGTCCTTTAAGTGCTCCCCAGGGAGCTCCTGGCAGAGCTGTTGGCAGGACCGGGGAAGCAGCCAGGCTGCAGACCTGTCTGCTGGCGTGTGTGGGAACCCTGGTTCATACGAACAGGGGTTGTGCTGAAGTGTGGGAGAACGGCAGCTGGTCCGGCTGTGCCACTGCCTTTTAGGACCCTCGAGTTGTGGGCATGTGTGTGTGCTGTAGGCAGGAACGGACTAACCTGGGAGCGGCGTGGAACTGAGGACAGCACCAGGTGATTGGTGGCACTGAGGACACCCCAGGGAATCCCCGTGACATCATATCTGGGTGCATGCTATTTAGATCTGCGCCGCTACCTGCGGCTGGCATTGTGCTGGAGTGTGGGATAACAGCGGCTGGTCCGGCTGTGCTGCTGCCTTTTAGGACCCTCGAGTTGTGGGCAAGTGTGTGTGCTGTAGGCTGGAGCGGACTAACCTGGGAGCAGCATGGAACGGAGGGCAGCACCAGGTGATTGGCGGCACTGAGGACACCCCGGGGAATCCCTGTGACATCATATCCGGGTGCACGCTATTTAGATCTGCGCCGCTGTTGAAGGGCGTCGCGCCTAAGGGCTGCGCACGTAAGGGTGTGCCCTTGTGCATGCAGCCTTAGGCGCTGGCGGGGCACCCGGGGCAGCGCTGACTGTGAATTGCCCCACCCTGAAGTTGCTCCTCTGGCTATTGGATGATGGTATTGCATTGCCTTATTCCAAGGATATATTATTGGACTATAGTACTAGAGTGTATCGGTTTGCTGGACCTGCTTTTCTGGGTTTGGGATTTTTTGGAGATTGATTGCTTATTTACCGATCAGGGTGACTGTCCATACGGCTGGGCTTTTGAGTGTATTATTGTATAGCTTTCCTTTCCTAGATGTCTTGTAAGAGGAGTAGGCCTGGTCCTTCTGATCATTTGGATCAGTATATGGTATCAAAACAACTTAGACTGGATTCTTTTTTGGCCAGTACGTCGTCTATGCTAAAAGGATCTCATCCTCAGTCAAAAGAGGAAGAACCGGCCTTGGTACAAGTTCCTGGGGTTTTATCTCAGTGTAGACTATTTAACTCCTTGGAGGATGACGATGGTCCTGGTTTATCAGCTTCCCCATCGCCCACTGATGTTGCCCCCTATGATATTTTAGCCTATCAATGTTTTTTAATTGCGGATTTGATAAAGAAACGGATTTCCCAGCTTGCTGGTATTACTACCCTTTTACAGCAGCAAAAGGAGCAGATTAAACAACTCACGGAACATACACTCTCCTTTAAAAATAAGTTTAGCCTGTCGTAACAGGGTCACTCTTCTACTGTAAATGGCTCTTCTGTAACGGCTAAAAACTAAGTCTCTGGTAGCCATCCTCCCCATCGCACCTTTTAAAATTCATCTCCCCTGATTTGGGATGGAGGAAAATCAGGAATTTCTGGAGCAGCTAGTTTGCCTAAATTACAGATTAAAAATAATGCTATAGTTCTCCAGATTCGGCCTTTGCCAAATGGCTTTCTCCCCCAGTGGCTTTCTAAAAGATCTATCCAGGTACATTTGAATGAATTGTTAGGGTTGAGGGTGCCGGTGTGGCAGATCTCTACATTTCAGAAACTGTCTTCTTATGGCAAGCACTTAAAATTGTTGGTTGGCTTTAAGAATCCCAGCATAGTGGGTAAGATATTTTGGGAAGCTGATTTGTTAAGTTCATGGGGGATACAGGTTAGCGAAGTTTTTTGTTTTTCTCAGAAGCCCTCTCCACTATTAACTAAGCCACTAGGGCATAACTCACTAAGGACAACCTCTGATAAATTAATAATTAAGCCATCTCAGGTAGTACACATCCAGGCTTTAAGACCAGAGGTCGAAGACCAGCAGATAGGTGCCTGGCATTGTCTCAAGGAAAGGCTCGCCCAATAGACCAGCGGCTCTTGGAGATTGCACTTAACTCGACCCCTTCTTTGGTAAATGGAAATGTGGTTGGGGTCCCCCTAGAGAACCCTGTAACAAGTCATGACAGTGAGGCAATGGAAGCAGACACACACCCTGTGCAGGTCACACAAGGATGTGCCCAGTCGTCAATGGCTCTGGTGAACCTAGGAGGCGTGGGGGTGTGTCTTTTCCCCCAACTGACAATTTAAACCGGGGGATGGGGTGCGTATGCCCACAGATGTTGTTTCACCTAAACCTGTGGGTACCTGACTCGGGAGACCATCCGCACCCTTATTCAGGGTATGAACCCTGGCTCTAGGGGGCCAAGTAAGGTGTGGGAACCTCCTAGCAGCTAGGGATGGGCGAACGTCGTTCAGGTGTTCGGACCGAACTCGGTCTGTTCAGACGTCAAAACCGAACGTCGAACCGAACTCTCGGATGAGTTCGGAGGCATGAAAAACGTCTTTCCAGTGCCGAAAATTAGGTTTTGGTTTGGATTTCGTTTTGGTTTGGATTTCGCTATTTTTGAATGTTCGGCCAAGTTCGGCCAAACCGAACTCGGCTGAGCCGAACCATTGAACCCGAACTCGAGTTTCAAACCAAATGACCAAACATCCGAACCTCATTCTGTTCACCCATCCCTACTAGCAGCTGAGAATTAGCCGGGCACCTATCGGGGGTCCTATCCATATGTTCTTGGAACATAGTGGGTTGGAGGGCAAGAGATAAGGATGCCCATTTTTTTTCTTATTTGAAAGTTTCACGTACTCCTTTTACAAGAAACTTGGAGTAGGGAGAGACTGGAACTCCAGGGGTTCAGGTCTTTCACCACTCCAGCAATTTCCCTTCAGACTAAGGGAAAGCCTAGTGGTGGGGTGGCATGTCTTCTTTCTGATGACTTTGATTGTGAACTTAAATTTCAGCTCTCCCCCTATAGCTCCGGGAGTGGTAATAAATGTGGGGTCTTTACAGTTGATGTGAATCTCGGTGTACATTTCCCCAGTTAACGCCCGCAGTTTTGATCTGCTGCTCTGGCCAAATTTAGAGAGACTGGTCAATGACCTAACTATATCCTACCCAGCTGCAAAATTGATTTTGGCAGGCAATTTTAACGCCCGCCTTGGTGCCAACAATGATGTTTTAGGACAGGTCAGCCATGTAGAGTTTAGACAGGGTGTTCCGGGGCTCCTCAACCGGGATTTAAAAGACTCTATGGTGAATGCATCCGGGATTACATTGGCTAATTTCTTGGTGAGATCTGACCTCGTGGTACTTAATGGGTCCACAGTTGATGATCAGAAAGGGGAGTATACCTTCATAGCCCACCAGGGTTCTAGCGTGGTGGATTTGGGCATAATTTCACCTGGACTAGTGCCCTGGATCGAGCAATTTTGTGTGGACTCTATGGTGTATGGGGATCATTTTCCTTTAACCATCAGGCTTAATACATCAGGGCCATGTAGTAAGTTTAGATTTTCTAT
The DNA here is from genome assembly GCA_003113815.1 of Sphenodon punctatus. Taxonomy (NCBI): domain Eukaryota; kingdom Metazoa; phylum Chordata; class Lepidosauria; order Sphenodontia; family Sphenodontidae; genus Sphenodon; species Sphenodon punctatus. Next base: position 370,750 of record QEPC01010648.1, on the reverse strand, counting down.
AATGAACTCAGCAGCTGCTTTAACAGCTGTTGAGGATTTCGATACGCTTATAAAGTTTTTGCAAACTTATCTTACTAAGTTCAGATCAACTCCAAAAGCTAGGGGTTTAGATAGGGGTGGAGGGTTGCCTTGGTATGATGACGAGTGCAGGGTTCTGAGGCGTGAATTATGCCAAAGATATATTAGATTTAGAGCGAACCCTGGTTTAGGCACGCGTAAGGATTTCCTGGATAGTAAGTGGGCATATAAGAAGCTTGTGCGGGGGAAGAAAAAGGAGTTTTATGCAGCACAATGGAATCTGTTAGTGAATGCAGCCCAGTCGGGCGATTCCAGAGCTTTCTGGAACATTTTAAATGGTTCACTTGGCAGGGGCAGAAGCTCAGTTACACCGCCAGGCCCAATAGAATTATGGGAGTCACATTTTTGAGCTATTTTCCGAATGTTGCCATGGCATACTCCCCCTAATTCTTTTGAAGGGAACCCCCGTTTGGCCTGCTGTTACAGCCCAGGAAATTATCTTTTTTATTTCCCAATTAAACGCTAATAAGGCCCCAGGAGTTGATTTCATTCCTCCAGAGCTCCTCAAGCAGCACCTAGAATGGTGGGTCCCTGTACTAGCAGCATTATTTACGCATATTGATCAAACTGGCATAATCTCCAAGGGGTGGGGGGACACCATTATTGTTCCAATCCATAAAAATGGAGCTAGAGGGGACCCAGCCAATTATAGGCCTATAAGTCTTTTGTCTGTCATCAGCAAACTGTATTCTAAGCATTTATTAAATCTCCTGACACAGTGGCTGACACAAGAATCAATCATTTTTCCAGAGCAAGTGGGCTTCCAAGAAGGTCATTCTACTATTGACCATTGTGTATCTGTCATTCTTGGTGGAAAAATATGCTGGACGCAATGGTAACTTGTTTTGTGCCTTTGTCGATCTCAAGGCAGCCTTAGACTCTATTGAAAATTCTTTACTCTAATACCACCCTCGCTATACGAGTAGATATCCAGGAATGTCTGTCACAACGTTTGGGTGTGTACTCAGGCGTCCATCAAGGATGTGTGTTAGCACCTGCATTATTTAACTTCTTTATAAATGATCTGGTGCCATTAATGGCAGGCGCTTCTTACCACCCTCCAAGACTAGGTTCCCATCCTGTTGGCTGCCTCTTGTATGAAGACGATGCTGTCTTACTCTCCCAGATGAGGGTGGGATTGCAGAGGCAGCTGGCAGCATTGGGGGGCTATCGTGAAACTAATAAGTTGAGAGTTAATCACTCTAAAACCGAGGTCCTGGTTTTGGGGAAAGCAAAGAAAAATTTTCGGTGGCAGATTAATGGGCACTCTATAACTCAAGTTTCTACCTATAAGTACTTAGGGATACTATTTCAGGTTACCCTTTGATGGAATCACTATAAAAATCTGGCTATTGTCCAGGCAAAGGTGTATTACGGCTCTTTATCGATTTTTCCATAAGAGGGCTGGTGGGTTTCTTCTAACTACCGCTCTTAGGGTTTTTGAAGCAAAGACTAAGGCACAGTTCCTTTATGGCACTGCTATTTGGGCCTTGCAGTGCCTCCAGGACCTGGATGCTTTGCAGATGAGTTTTTTGAGAGTACTACTTTCAGTCCCTAACAGTGTCACTTCAGTCGCTGTGCGCCTGGAAACTGGGCAGATCCCTTGGAGCACTGAGCCATGGAAGCAAGCTATTGTGTATTGGCTCACATTAAAATGTCGATCTTTTTTCCTCTCTGCGAAAGGACACTTTTGTGAGTGTCTGGGGCAAGATGATAGCAACTAAGATCCACTCTTTGGGCCTATCTATACCAGATGTATTGTTGAAGGATGCACGGGCGGCTAAGGCTGAGGTCTATGGTAGACTGGTCGATATTAGTAGGCAGGAGGACTTGGCGAAAATGTCTTCATATAGATCCTTGGCACATTATAGCAATTTAAGCCCAAGCCTGTTCAGCCCAGCTGATTATTTGACATTTCGGTGCTCTTTTAGGAAAACCCATCTCTTCCTGCAGGCCAGGCTTAATGTTCTCCCCACACAGGTTTTGGAGGGGAGATATGGAGGCCAGCCCTTTCATCAGAGGCGCTGTCCGTTCAATAACCAATCACCTGAAACGGTTGAGCATATTGTTTACGATTGTCATCTTTATGACAAAGCCAGGGCTGTATGGTTGGCTAAGTTTGTGGACAGATTACCTGGGAGAACACCGTAGGAATTGGTGAGGATATTACTGGCTGACAAAATTCCAGATGGTACGCATGCTGTGATGTCCTTTTTGATTTATGTGTTTCAGACCAGAGAAAGGTTTTTGGTTTTTAAGCCCCTGTAATCGGCGGGGGGGATTTGTATTTGTATATGTTATACTATTGATTCCCCTGTTTTTTCTTTTTTTGTTGTAATTGAACTGTGTTAAATAGGTATTTGTGGTCCTGGGTAAAGGGTTGATTACTGTTGTTGAGACCCTTTTGTAGTACTCAGAATTTATTATATTTTGTATGTTTTCTTTGACTATGAGTTGAATCATTTGTGATACTTCTGGGATGATGGTCGAGTTGTTATAGTTTACATTTGTCTAAAAGGACTAAGGAAACTACAATGGTAGGAGGGGCTAGTGGTTAAACGTAAAGTTTTATTCTGTTTCTACCCAAAGGGTACTATTTGATTGATCTATTATTTTAGATTGTATGCAGTATGATGTATGAATGTTATGGCCAATGGTCCACGTATAATAATAAATTTGATTTGATACGAACAGGGAATGCATGGGCACCTGTCTCCATTCATCCTTTTGTCTTGCCCCACATGGGGCACTGGGATTTTTTGGGAATGCTCTTTGTGCAGCCATTAGTGGCTGGTATGTGGGTCATGGGAGTGTGCTTCCTCACACACCACCTTCACAGGAGCAATTGGACGCATGGGCAGTGGGTGGCCATGTATGGATGCATCTCATTTAAAAACACCCCATTTGTCTCTCTAAATATATTTTAAGTCACCTTATACAGCTCATAGTTAATAGCTATTCTTACCTCTGAGAGGAGGTTAAAATTTTGCAGGAAGAACTTCCAGTCTACTTTATGCTGGGCACAGAGTCGCTGCTGTTTGAGAAGGTGCATGAACTGCTTGTCTGTTAGTTTGAAACAAAAATGGTTGAGTATCTGGTGAAATTCCAGTGCTGTAACTGCCCCAATGTCTTCCTTATCAAACAGAGAAAATGCCTGTAAATAGAAGTACTCACACTTACATCACAGATATTTCAAAAAGGACCTCTCTTTAGTTGACCTAATAATGAAATAATAAAGTGCATAGATAAATGCATACGCAATACATTATCTCTTGTCTATGAATGGGTATTTTACATATGAAGAAGTGCAAGTTTACAATGATTTGTTCAAGTCCTTTCAGAAATAATAAGTTCACACATTTAAAAATCAGTCAAAAATCCCTGTATATCTCTGACCTGTACCTACCACAAAATATATTTTTTCCAAATAGATTTTTAAAAAACATTAAATGCTTAAACCAGAGCCTGTTCTTTCCATTTGTTGTGAGAAAGGAGGAAACAGAAAAATATAGCATTGTGTCTGTTTTCATAAATGACATTTTTGTGTGTACTAAAATATCACTATAAAGGCATCTGGGGGTCTATTATATCCCAAGCTAAAGAAACCAATTTATAAACAAAGTGTGTTGTATATTTTTTAGCAGTTATCACTTTCCTGGTGTGAACCTTCAAAACCGTTGGGTTTTTTTTTTTTAAATCATAGCTGCTTGCAGAGTTCATGTGAAGAATACTTACCAATCAGCCATATGGGGTAGTTTCCACCCCTTCATTTACTTGCTAAGTGACTTTTTTGTCAATAAGGGTCAACAACTGTTTGCAGTAAGGTTGTTATCTAAAGGCAGATCAGAAGACTTCCTGGAGCCATCTCAGAGGAATACAAATATAATTAGAATCACTAATTGCTTAGTAAACACTTAGATACTTAGCACCCCAGTTGAAAGCTCAGCTTTGCAACTGTGTTGTTGGTTTGCAGAGCAGTTAAGTTGCTTGCGTTCTTAAGTTTAACCTTCTTAAGTTGCCTGCATTTTCATTTGGTTGAAAATGTTACTTTTACAATGTGTTCATATTTCATGTCCCCACAAAAATGGTGTGTTCAATTTGACACCGCTGCCATTCTTGTGTACTTGGTATTGTTAACACTGTGTGGTATTACTGACCCCATTTCCTTCTGTGTTGAATTTGTTTCTAGACAGCTGGTGTCATTTTCAAATTAACACACACACCCATTTTTTAAATTTATGGCTTAATGTGGCCTGTTTGACCCCATCACCAGATTAGTAAAGTAGAATTTTTCTACTTGCTAGGTTTAATGAGCATTAAGGACAGACAGACATTTTATACTGATGGTGATGGATGTGTCTTCCCTAAGAGTCTTGAAATGCGGTGTTCCCAAAGATTCTATGTTCATCATATACATGCTCACCATAAAATGAGGGTAACAACACAAACTGCAGTAGCACAAAACCAAACCAACTAACAAAAAAGCTACTACATCCACAACTAAAAACGTATGAAAAATGTATGTATTTATTAATGACACAAATTTATGTATGTCTTTATCTTATCTACAAATGAGATAATATCTCCATACAATCTAAAAATAACAATGTGTAAAAACTTATACATAAAAAATTAACTATAAAGACAATTATCAAACCCAACGCATTTTGGGTTATGCATCCTTCCTCAGGGGTATCGTTTAAATATATAATGGTGTCCCATTCAAAAAGAACCTGCAAGGTTCACAAATGAGGAGTTGCATACAGTCTTGAGAATTTCTTCTGGGATTTTAGAGTTAATGTTGGTATTCCCGATGTACCTTTGAACATTTGATTATAATATTTGTGTTATTTTGGCATTATTTGCTTTATATGTGCGTTTTGTTATATGTTATTTTTGGTTGTATGGTTTTTGCTAAGGCCGATGGCTTCACAATAAATTTACTACTACTACTACTAGAAGTACACTCTATATAAGTTTCTTCTCTCACAGCTTAACAAGCCTGCTCATCTATGTATTGTAGAGTCAAACAACCATCTGTCTTAGCAAACTTCAACATACAACACCTTGGGTCTGTCAGGACAATCGTGCCGATGATACACAACTTTATATATGTCTTGTCCTGTGAGCCCTGTCAACTTGGCCTCTGCCCTGGAGGAATGCCTGAATGAGAACCAGTATGGTGTAATGGCTAAGTATGCAGTACTTGGCCTGGGAGGTAGGAGAGGACCCTGGTTTTAGTTTTGCCTTAGCCAGAAACTCACTGGGTGACCTTGGGCCAGTCACATTATTCTCTCAGCCTAACCTACCTCACACGGTTGTTGTGAGGATTAAAAGTTGTGTTAAATTTTTGTATGTAAAGCGCTCTGAGTGCCATGGCAGGGTTGCGCTATAAAAAAATTAAGATTATATTATATAGCCATCTGGATGCATCAGAACTACCTTGTGTTCAGTCCAGGAAAGACTGAGGTAATACTGGTTGTGAGGTGGAGCCTGTTAGCAGAGCCGGAGGTGACAGAGGCAAGCTGGGATTTTGGGGGAAGCCCAGGTGTGGAGAGCAGGCAGAGTGCAGCACAGCATGAGGGACGGGGCCGCTGCTGGGAATCCGTGAATGAGGACTTAAAAGCAACCCGACGCTGGTGGCGTGCGCCGGGGTAGCGCGCCTAAGGACTGCGCGTGCAAGGGCACGCCCTTGTGTGCGTGGCCTTAGGCGCCGGCAGAAGGCCCAGTGGACACTCTTGTCTTTTGGTGTTTGATTACGCTAATATCTGTAATATCTGTAATTACCCCTGAGATTTAATAATGATCCCGCTGGTGGGTGGCTGGTGATGTTTTGGTTCTAGTCTAGTGTGCTTGGGGGGTGGTCTGAACCAAAGGTCGGTGGTGATTTGTTGAACAATTGCTAACACCAGCTCTTAATCCTCCCGAATGGATGGTAAAGGTAAAGGCAAGTGCGGCCGCCCTACTACACTTCCCGTATCACCACCCTTTAAACAAAGGAAGATGCATAGCTTCTTCCCTACCTCAAACAAGTTTGAGGTTTTACGGTCATACGGCTTTTCACTCTTGCCCTATGGATCCCCCCGTTCCGACAGGGGTGGGTGGGGCTTTTATCAATGCCTAAAGCTCTACCTTATGGAAGCTCCAGATCCCATTCACTAAATGAATCTTTGACTCAATTTAAAGGCCATCGAGTATCTGGTCATGAAGGGGGTCTTATAGACTGCTTTGCTGAGCATGCTCTGCTAACGGCACAAACACTTCGAGCTATGTCTGCTCGTTTAGATAGGGTGACGGCAAAGGTTGATGATTTCACTAACCAAGTTATGGAAGGAGGTCTTTCTGCACAATTAGCTAAAGTTAATAATAAATTGGATGAAATTGTGCAACTGGTTGGGAGAGCCCCTTATGACCCACATAAAGTACAATCGGTAATACCCCCGCCGGGCCTTGGGATGGAAGGTTGTGCGACAGATTCACAAGATGTTATTGTACCAGATATTGGCCCATTACAGGATAAAAAAGCTTTGACCTCCTATGTCAAAGCTACCAATAAAATTGCAATGAATATTACTCCTACCCCTCAGGGTAATTTACCCTCTGGAGCTCACCTATAGAGGCAGCTGAGCATTTGAGGGTTCTTACCCATCTCCCTATTACAAGTAAGGACATCTTGAGGATTGATACGCAGGGGGTAAATAAGTTCCAGAGGAGTATAATATTGCATTTCTCTGAGGGTAAATCTGTATCTGCAATTTGGAACAAACAGAAGTCCCTGCAAGAAATGGGTATTATGATGGCGAGTGTGTATATGGGTATGGGCCAGTGGAAAAGGGAGGACCGCAGGCCAGATAGGATTGTATTGGATCCTCAGGCCCAGCGGGGAGAATTGTCCCTGGGCAGTGTGGTAGCCCTTGCCATGGATACCCCTCCTCTGATTGACCGTAGGGGCCAGGGTGCACAGTCCGAGGCAATGGAAGTAAAACAGATCCCCTGGTAGTTTTAAAACCAACCTTAGGGGTATCGCAGGCCATAGCCAACTCACTGCCTGCCTCTGAGGTTTTATTGGACAAGTTAACCTCGCTGTCTCGACAGATCCAGGGTTCGGTAGTCAAATTAAGGTATAATAGACCAGCATTCCCCCCCACATGGCAGGAGTCCTGGTAGGACACCCCGTGGGGAGAGCTTGGCACTAGCCAACAGCAGCCCGGGAACACAGCGTGTCTCTCCTAGGATCTCTTATAATTCCGAGGGGGACTGGCTTGCAACATTTACACCTTTGTGCATGAGACATGATAATACTATCGCAAGTGGAAATGCCGGTTTATTACAGGATAGTAATTCCATCACCAGAATCTGAGGGAACTGGGACCTATCCCTCCCTTTGTGGTCCGATAGTATATTAATTAGAGATTGCTGGCCGTAGGGATGAAAATCTGGCAAAACAGTGTACCCCTTTGCAGCGGTTGGCCTCTTCTCCATCCCAATCCCTGATACAACAAGTAGAACATCGGGCCAGTACAGCAGCTCTACCCCCTGCTGATTGACTGCACTTTGACTCTGCGGGGGTCGGGTCTTTGAATATTGCAAGCTGGAACATAGGTGGTTGGTCTCAGAAAATTATGGACCCTGATTTTGGAGAACTAAGGAATTACTGATATTTTCTTCTCATACAAGAAACCTGGGCAGCTAGGGAACTTTACGTGCCTGATTTTGAGGTTTACTACCTGGATGCCCACTCCACATGTAGGAGGGGTAGACTTAGTGGGGGGCTGGCTTTGTTAGTAAAATCCACCTTACAGGCAGTGATAACAGAGAGTGGGAGCTATCGATCTTATTTTGGGCTATGGCACTGCATGCTTACTTCTGGAACAGAAATCTTGTTGGCTAATGTGTATGCTCCCCCGGCAACTTCGCCTTATTACCAGGAGGGTATGTGGCCCTATATTATGCAGCTGATTCAGGGAGTGTCCTTGAAATACTCTTCAGCCACGTTAATCCTGAGCGGGGACATGAATGCACACATTGGAGCAGGGGAAGTTGCTGACACAAGTTCCATTCTAGTTCCCCCATTTAATAATGCCCGTGCCTCTAGAGAGTCTATTGTATGCCCCAGAGCCCCCAGGTTATTCCAGTTCGCAGATTAATTAGATCTTGTTATTCTGAATGGGCGGGAGCCGGGAGACCTGGAGGGTAACTTCACATATCATTCAGTCCATGGACAAAATGTAATTGATTATTTTATGATCTCGGTCAACTCTCTTTTTTTGGTCTCAGAACTTAGAATTTGTGTGGCAGTAGAAACAGAACACTCACCGTTGGTGTTATTCCTGGGGATATCTCCTATTAGTCAACTGAAGAGGGTTGCCCTTGGGGCTGCCTACCATCGAAGTCAGGGAGGTGAGGGATGGTGTCCTGTGCGTGTAAGGTGGTCTGGAACTGTGGAGGTGTCTTTTCTTGGTTTTATTCAGGAGTCCCAAGTTTTGAGCCACCTTGAACAGATACTTGCCTCCGCTCCCGTAGCCACTGCTGCTTTTGAAAGCTTTTGCCATCTACTTGTCCCTTTACTGTCAGTAAATAGACCGAGTGGCGCACCCCCACCCTGCCCCCCAAGGTGGTTTGATGCCGAGTGCTCTGCCGCTAGGAGGAAGCTGAGAAAGGCGGCTTGTTTGCAGCGGCTCTCCCCTTCAGTGGAAAATAGATGTCCTATGGTGAAGGAGAGGAGGGATTATCGGCATCTGATCAGAGCTAAGAAACATGTGTTTCATACCACTCAATGGGCTAGGCCCCATCCGGTGGCCCTGGATAGGGACTCCAGGCAATTTTGGTCCATTACTGTGAGTTTTAAACAGGCAAACAGTCAGCTTCAAATCTACCAGGTTTCCTTGGATGCCTGGCAGCAACATTACGGGGAACTTTTTTCTAAGCCAAGGGGTGGTTGTGGAGCTTTGGTACTGAAACCTTTGAACTGCTTCCAGGAGTGGCCACCAGTAATGCCACAAGAGACTGAGGAGCTCATCTTGTCCCTCAAAAGTGACAAGGCTCCGGGATTGGATTTTATCCCCCCGGAGTTATTGAAGTTCAAGGCCGATTGGTGGGCAAATCTGTTAGCCCTGCTCTTTTCTCAGATAAATGCCGAGGGAGTTATCCCGGCTACCTGGGGGAAAAGCTTAATTGTTCCAATCTTTAAAAAGGGTGATAGGACAGACCCCCTCAAATTACTGCCCAATAAGTTTGCTATCAGTGGTAGGGAAGCTTTACTCCAAATACCTCTTGGGCCACTTCCACAGGTGGATGGAGGCAGACCAAATATTGCACCCGGAACAGGCCGGCTTCAGGGCCGGACAGTCCAGAATAGACCAGATCTACATTCTGAGTCACTTAGTGATTAAATATTCATCTAAGCATAATAAGATCCCCCTGTTCTGCTGTTTTGTGGACCTATGGGCTGCATTTGATTCCGTGGACAGGGACCGTCTTTGGGTAAAACTTAGTGGCACTTCGATCGATGGCCGGTTACTTTATTTATTAATTCTCCTCCATAGTAACAACTCTTTACGAGTTTGCCCATCACCATCAGCCTCTTGTACTAAGGACATTCCGCTAGATAGAGGGGTTCGGCAAGGCTGCATTTTGGCTCTGACTCTTTTTAATTTTTATGTTAATGATCTAATTCCGTTTATGGGGATGTCTAACAGTCATGCCCCTAGGTTGGGTTCTCACCGGTTACACCTATTATTGTATGCGGACGACACGGTTATTCTTTCATTAACGCAGGTGGGTCTATGCCGCAGCTTAACAAGGCTTGAACTTTATTACAAAAGGGAGAACTTAGCGATCAATTACTTGAAAACTAAGATCATGATAATTGGTCAAATGCGACGCCAGTATCACTGGCGCTTGGAGGGCCATGATCTTGAGCAGGTTAAGACCTTTAAATACTTAGGTGCAGCGTTTTCTAGCTCTGGGAGCTAGCTCTCCCACGTTGTTGCAATTAAAGACCAAGTCAGGAAATTGTTGAGTACGATTCTTAGCTTTTTCCACATACAGGGTGGGAGGTTGGTAAGTTCTGCCTTGGCCCTTTTTAAGGCCAAGGTACTCCCACAGCTATTGTATGCTGTTGCTGTGTGCGGCTTCTCAGCAAAAGAGAAACTTGAACCCCTGAAGAACTGATTTCTCCGCTCGATTTTGGGTGTTCCGAAATCAGTCCCCCAAGCGATTCTTAGGGCGGAATTGGGTTTGGTGCCGGTTTGGACTATAGCTTTGGCCTGTATTCTAAAATTTTGGCTGAAGGTGGAAGTGTTCCCATCGCCTCCGAATTCATTATTGGCCCTTACTTATGGTATATGCATGTAAAAGACGGGTGGTGTAGGAGGGTGGAAATGGAAGTGGCCAAACTCGGTCTGTCAAGGGAGATTTTGCTCCCGCTGGGTTGGGGGGGGGAGGAGGCCCACCTGATCTCCCTGAGAATTAACGATCAAAATCTCCAGCATGAGTCTATAGCCCGCTCAGTCTCGCGGAGTGTACCGGATAATAGTATTAAGACAGCCCCAGCGGACTATCTTGTGAATTGGCCATCTTGGCCTCTTAGGAGGGCTTTCTCTTTGATGAGATTTAATGCCTTTCCTTCAGCGATCGTAACAGGGAGATAAGAATATACCGTTCAACGAGAGAATTTGTGCCTTTTGTGAGAAGGCTTGTATAGAGACAGTTACGCATATTATGTTATATTGTTCTGCCTATACTGAGCTGAGGGAAAAGTATATCACCCCAATATTTGGCAGGCAACACCCTGGGTTAAGCGATATATTCAAGATGAACCTACTTTTGGATGCGAGTGGTCCCTACTCTAGAGGAGTTGCCACCTTTTGTCTCCGGGTCTTGCTGATTAAAACTGGATAAATATGTGGGCTCTATTATCTGTCTTTTAGTGTAAACTTTATTTGAGTTAAAACTCTTGTGTTTCTGCTTCGTTTTTCTTTTTATGTTTGCATATTTTAACAGCTCATGTTTAGCTTTATTCCTATTTTAGTACTTGATTGATTTCTGTTGGGTAAAGCTGTTTTGTATGTTATTGTTTGTATGATTGATATGGTTGTTATAGCCCAGGTGGCTAACAACAAATAAAGCTATACTACTATACTACTGGTTGTGAGGGGTAGTGAATATTAGAATGTCCTCTCCTTCCTCGGGCCCTTGCATGTTGCACGGGTTGAGGTGATGGTAGTGGACCAGGTAAAATACATGGGCATCACCTTCAACCATGCACTGTCTATAAAAGCTTAGGTACTGGACATGGTTCAAAGATGTTTTTCAGCTATGCAATTTGTGTAAGCTGTTTCGTTATTTATCCCAGGCTGATCTTACCACAGTGACCCATGCCCTGGTGACCATGAGGGTTAATGTTTGTAATTCCTCCTTCTATGAGCTCCAGCAGTTCTTCTCTGGCTCTGACAGCTTGTTCAGAATACATAGGGAGCCACGTTCACTGTATTTCCCCTTTTAGCGGCAATGGGGAAAATGCAGTGAATGCGGGTCTCTGAAATGCGGTAGCATGGCTGCTTACTGATTTGGGCAGACATGATCACATTATGCCTGCCCTGTCTGCATTCTTTGCATTGGCTGCCTGTAGAGCAGAAGACTGAATTTAAGACTGCACTGCTGCTTTTTAGGGCCTTGAACAATATGGCCCTGCCTATATATGACCACTCCAAGTCACTATTGTGAGAGGGGCAGGATAAAAATATAAATAAACAAACAAACAAATAAATTCAATTCAATTTGAGACTTGCTCCTGGAGCCTCACCTACCTGGCTATCTGTGCTCAGACACCACCCTCTGTTTATGGGTAGGGCTGGAGCATGAGTGCCATCATGGTTCGGCTGTGGTAGAGGAGCCCACCAAGGAGCCTGGGGAGCCTGTCTTGTGCCCCCACAGGTAGCAGAATACCTAGGCTGTCATACCCTAATGCCAATCCTGGGCAGCATGAATGTGGTTATAAAAACTAGAGGGTCAAGGCAGAATGAAAATGCCTCTAGAGTGTACACCTCAGAGGAGCAACACCTCTGAGGAGGAGACACCTTCCAGAAGTGGCTCTAACTTTCCTCTATGGTATCTCTTGTCATAGCCTTTTCGGCAGCAGATGTCATTTCTCACAGAACAAGAGAGCTCATGTGGTCCTCTGACACTGGCTTGACAAGGGGAAATTTTCTCCAAAGCCTCTGATTGGTCTTTCCTGCATTTATGAATAATTTGAGCAAGGGCCTATTGGATACAAATAAACCTTTTCATGGTTAGCCTTTTTGGCAGCAGGATTTGGGTACACTCCAGTAGTATTATACAAACAGTGCTTTCCAACTGTGTTTATTAGGGGTGGGAATTCCGGTTCTCCCAATATCCGATATTACCGGTATTTGGCCATACCGGATTTAAAACCGATAAAACCGGCCATACCGTTTTTTTTTTTACTGGTCTCGGATCTCGGGTTTTTTTTAATGACTTTCTTGGGGTTGGGCAGTGGCACAGCTTTTTTGTGTTCCACTTGAGTTGAGGCCATTCCTGCCCCCTCCTTGTGGTAAGTAAGTTGTTACATTTGGCGTATTTTTTTACCCTGCCTTGGATTGGTTGCCTTTTTTTAATTCAAAAAAGGCACCCAATTCTGAAGGTTCCCTAAGATTTTTAGAGGGGGTAGGGATGTGAGTAGGGGGTGGGCACTTGGCTGTGCTGGCCAATAGTAATGTAGTTTTTTTCTCTTCCTTCTGGGACCTTCTGGACCTTGGGTTTGAAAGTCATTCTACAGCAGGATTGGTATTGATTTCTGATTGATTTGATGACGACTTGAGTGCTGTAGAAAAAAAAACTATTTTTAAAGAAAAAAAGTAGTAGTGAGGGCTACTGGGGGCTTCTGGGGATAAGTGTAGTCTGGTGGTTAGCAGTTAAGGAAACAAGTGAATCTGTCATTGAATCTTTACAAGAGACATGTCTTTATTTCAGGTAATTTCGTTTTTTTCTCCCATTGATTATCGGTTTTAATCCGATAATCTGAGATCCGATATCCAGTAAAACCGGTATCCAATATTTTCCACCAAGTCCCACCTCATGTGTTTATACACAGTGCTTCTCAACTAGACCTCTCAAAACGCTTCACAAAAGAAAGCATTACTGACTTCATGTTATGGGTGGGGAAACTGAGCAGTTACATGATTATTCCACAGCAACGCAGAGTATCAGTAGCAGAGTCAACATCACAATCAGCTGGACTGAGTGCTCTATTCAAGTGTTCTGTCCCACATAATTCACACATAATGTTACTGTGATGGGTTACTAGCCATCACTGCTAAAACCCGCAAAGAAAGGGTAAACTCCTTAGCAAGAGAGCCAGGCCGGGGCTGCACAGGGGAAGGCCCTGGTTGCTGGAAGGCTGCATATGCACGTCAGGTGACTACATAACACAGATTTAAGCCTGGGCTGGGTAGCCTACCTGGTGGGCTTACTAGAGAGAGACAGAGCTAGAGTGCCTGTTTTAGGAGCTTGCCCAAGGCCTTGCCTCTCCTCTTCCTACTCCCTCCCCTCTCCCTCCTCCCCCTTCTTCTCTCCTGTCCTCCTTCCCGCCTGCCTCCCTTGAGGAAATCTCCTCTCTGCTCTCCTCCTCCAACCCTTCCACTTGCCCCCTTGACCCCATCCCCTCCCACCTCCTGACCTCCATTGCTTCCACTGTCACCCCTTCCTCCTACATATCTTCAACCTCTCCCTCTCTACTGGCTCCTTCCCCTCCACCTTCAAGCATGCCACTGTCTCTCCTACCCTCAAAAAGTCTACTCTTGACCCCTTGGACCCTTCTAGCTACCATCCTGTCTCACTCCTTCCTTTTGCTTCCAAGCTTCTTAAAAGTGTTGTCTACTTCCGCTGCCTTGACTTCCTCTCTGCCACCTTCTCCCTTGACTCCCTTCAATCTGGCTTCCGCCCCCTTCACTCTACTGAAACTGCTCTTGCTAAGATCACCAACGATCTTCTTGTGGCTAAATCTAATCGCCTCTACTCCATTCTTATCCTCCTTGACCTCTCTGCTGCCTTCGTCGACCACTCACTCTTGCTGGACTTACTTCATTCCCTTGGCTTCTGTGGTTCCATCCACGACTGGTTCTCCTCCTACCTCTCTGACTGCTCCTTCAAGGTATCTCTTGCCAACTCCACCTCCTCCTCCTTTCCCCTCTCAGTTGGTGTTCCCCAAGGCTCTGTCCTTGGCCCTCTTCTCTTCTCTATCTACACCCTGGCCCTAGACAAATTCATTACCTCCCATGGCTTCCAATATCACCTCTACGCTGATTACACTCAACTCTATCTCTCTACTCCTTCTCTCTCTCCATCTGTTCAAGCTCACCTCACCAGCTGTCTCTCTGATATCTCTACTTGGATGTCTCAATGTCAACTCAAACTCAACATTGCTAAAACTGAACTTATCTCCCCACCACCCCCATATCCTTCCTTTCCCTCCTCTCTGTCGATCCTTATCAATGGGGTCACCATCCTTCCTGTCCCCCAAGCCCGTAGCGTAGGCTTCATCTTTGACTCATCCCTTTCTTTTAAACCCTGCATTGACTCTGTTGCCAAATCCTGTCACTTCTCCCTCCATAACATAGCTAAGATTCACCCTTTTCTCTCTCTCTCCTCTGTCAAAACCCTTGTTCACACTCTGGTAATTTCTCGCCTTGATTACTGAAACCTCCTTTTCACTGGCCTTCCCTGCTCTCACCTTTCTCCCTTTATCTCCATCCAAAACTCTGCTACCAGGGTCATCCACCTTGCCCGTTGCTTCAACCATGTGCAGGCCTTCCTCTCCTCTCTTCACTGGCTCCCCCTTCCTGAACGAATCCTGCACAGGCTCCTAGTCTTCATCTATAAAGCTCTTCACAACCTTGCTCCCCTCTACCTCTCTGCACTAATATCTCTCTGTACTCTAGTCCGTGAACTCTGCTCCTCCTCTGTTCCCTCTCTAGCCCTCCCATGCCTCCCCGACTCTCTTAACCGCCTTCATCCCTTCTCCCTAGATGCCCCTCATGCCTCGAACTTCCTCCCTGCCCACATCTACCTTGCCCCCTCCCTTTGTACCTTCAAAACCCTCCTCAAGACCTACCTCTTCTGCTCTGCCCTCCCCGACTTATCGCTCCCCTCTCCTAATGCCTGCTGATATCTACCATCCAGTACAATCTGTTACCTGAGGTCTGTGTACTAATATCCTCACCACATGGACCAGCCAGCCTTCATTCTCGATGTAACCAAGCCAAGCACGTGCACCTGAGACCATGCATCTTCGGGAATGTTACACCCCTTGTCTCTCTCTCTGTTCCCCTTTGTCTCCCCTCCCCCCCCACATGCACACTGTCTCTCAAAGTGTAAGCCCTAGGGCAGGGACCATGTCTATTTCATTACTTTGTAAAGCACCAAGTACATTGCTGGTGCTATATAAATGCTTGCTAATAATAATAATAATAATTAATAAAGAGGGCTTCCCTAGGGTCGGATGGGATGGCCATACCAGGGGCCCAGAAGGTTTAAAGCGCACCCCTGAGCTTCCCCAGAGCTGTTGGGAACTCTACTCCTGCTTGAGGACTTAGAGACTCTGGGCTCCTGGTTTATGCTTTGGACACGGTATAATTTATGGCCCCTTTCGCATGGGCAGCACCCACACGTGAACTCCAAGAAATCTGGGCGTTCATGTGTGGGTGAGTCTCATTTGAACAGCGCTGTGGGGGTGGGGGTGGTGCGTGCATGCTCCCGTGCACATGCATGCACACCCATCCCCCATGCATGGAGGCACTGGACAAGATGGAGGGGCCTCCGTGCATGGGTGGTGGTGGGGTGAGGTCGGCGTATGCCTGTAAGAACTTCCTGCCCACCCAGCACACACAGACCATGGTGCACACCAACCCCCCGTGCCGTGGCTCGTGTGGAAAAGGCCTTAGTTGGGGATCGGTATGCACTGGAATAACAGCACTGGAGAGTTTCTGGTTGAATCCTGCAACCAGAACTGGTTGAATCCTGCAACCTGAGCAGACTGACCTACTACAGTGACCCTTCTAAATGCCTGAGGTTCAAACCATAATATTCCAGCATGGCACAACTTAGGTGCATCTAATTAATTCCATTCCAGATGTTGTTCTTCAGGGATTTTTCTCCCATCATACAGCTTTCTGCTGCTGTGACTTCCTCAGGCAAGAAAGCTGGACATAGCTTTCCTCTACAACCTGTCATCGTTGCTCATGTGTGCTCAAGAAAGTATTTGTCCAAAGCTATATAGCAGGGGTAAAGAATCTTTTCCCGAAGTTGGGCCACTTTGAAAATTAGTACAGGCTCGGTGCCCAGAACTGGACACAGTACTCCAGATGAGGTCTAACTAGTGCAGAACAGAATGGAATGAAACTATTACTTCTCGTGACCTGGACACCATGCTTCTGTTAATGCAGCCTAAAATTGCATTAGCCTTTTTAGCAGCTGCATCACACTGCTGACTCCTGTTCAGCTTGTGATTAACTACAACCCCTAGATTCTTTTCACATGTACTTCTGCTAACCCAAGTATCACCCATTCTATACTTGTACATTTGATTTTTATTACCTAAATACAGAACTTTTCATTTATCTTTGCTGAATTTTGTTTTGTTAACTTTGGCCTGGTTTTCCATCATGTCAAGGTCATTTTGAATCTTGTTTGTGTCTTCTAAGGTGTTCGCTATCCCTCCCAGTTTTGTGTCATCTGCAAATTTGATAAGCATCCCCTCCATTCCTTCATCAAAGTCATTAATAAAGATGGTGAACATTTTGAACAGTACAGGGCCCAGGACCGAACTCTGAGGCACTCCACTTGATACCTCCCTCCAGATTGATGGGGGGGGGGGGATTGGTGTCCTGTGGACAGAGAAGTAGGGTAGTACTTTGAAGCCCTGGATTCTATCCCACCTCTGTCACTAATCTGCTAGATGATCTTGGGCAAGTTACTTTACCTCTTGGAGTCTCTATTTCTCCACCTATAAAATGGGGCTAATTATAATTATCCTCCTTTGTAAAGAACCTAGTGATCTATGACAGAGTAAGAAAACAAAACAAAACAAATCAACAATTACAATAATAATGGAGCAGCATGTTAACTTACAGTGATCCCAGTTCCTGCTGCCTGGGAATTGCAGATCCCTCTTCCACCTCCTCCATAGCAGCAGGAATGCCTCTAGACACCTGGGCTAGCCCCCACAGAAGCATAAGGAAATGAAATGTAGTAATGACCACATGAAACCTACCTTGTGTAACAAATCATAAGAAGATGTAACTATTTCTTTCATCTTAATGAAGGTCTTTTCTAAGCTGAGCGCTGCAGAGCTTGCAGGTGGTGCAGCATGCTTTTGTCTCTGCTGATATTTGGATGCTCTGCCATCATCAATTGCTCGTAGGAAATCAAAATAAGAAAGCTTGCTGTCATGAATGCTGATTCCTAAGCTAAGGAAAGAGAGAAACATAATACATCATTAATATTTGTTTCAAATATTGCTACTTGAGTTTATTCTTTCTAAAGTGCCTTTCGTCCAAGGATACAAACATGTTTTTCAGGCATTAATTAAGTCTTACTACACTCCTGTAAAGTTCTGCAACCCTCCTTTGCTAGAGGAGGAATTTAGGCTTCAGTGAAGCTTTTAGAATGATTTTGAAATGCACTGTACACCTAGGGCACTTTTAGATGAGACAAATTTGTGCATGGTTGGTAAAAAAATGCACGTGTTTTCATGCTCGTTTAAACACCTAAACCGTTTAAAATGCGCATTTGCCATGATCGTGTAAAAGTCAAAACAGTTTTGAATGTGGTTTTTAAATAATACGCATTTTTTAAAAGCGATTTTGAGCCTCTTTGATGATCGGGGGGTGACAAAACTGGTTTTTAAAAATGCGCATTATTTAAAAAACACATTCAAAATGGTTTGGGCTTTCACACGATCATGGCAAATGCGCATTTTTAATGGTTTAGGTGTTTAAACGAGCATGAAAACACGTGCATTTTTTAACCAACCATGCGCAAATTTGTCTCGTCTAAAAGCGCCCCTACAGTTCCTGTTGATTTCAGCAAGAGTTGTGGGTGCTCTGAAAATCAAGTTATCAGTGACCTGTCCAAAGTCACACAGCTAGGGATAGAATTAAAAAATCTTGTTCCTACTCCATTGCTTTTGTCATTGCACAAATGTTAGCTATTAATTCCATGTTTGCTCTTTGGACATTAAACCAATTTTCATCTACAATTTTTATTGAATTAAAAATCGTAGAAATCAATTCTCCCATGCATTTGAGCTTCAGGGGAAGTCTTCCAGGGGAAGAACTCCAGAGGAAGACTAAGGGTTTGTTCACATGAACGCTTACTCTAAAGCAGTTACCCCTTAACTCATTTCAACTCTCCTTTTGTTCACACAGACACAGTCTTTAAAGCAAAATAGTGGGGCTGGCTCACCATAGGGGTATGCACTCCTGATTAAAGAAGAGTTCATGCTTTGGTGTAGCAGCTACACTGTAGCTTAACCTCACAGGTAATGTGTGAACAGAGAAAATGGTATTAGTTAAAGTGTGGTCAGGCACTTCCCACCTAACACTTAACTGTTTACGCATTCATTAACTCCCTGGTAGTCTTCTTCTGCATAATTAGCAAAAAGTGTGAATGCTTACAAGACAGGTTATTGTCACAAGAGCAATCATTCCAGGGTGGATTAGTCTATTCATGTGAACTGAGCCTAACATAGGAGAGTTTTGCCTCACTGTGCCTCTGAAACTTGCCCTCCTTCCACAGCACACAGACTGTGCCAAGCAGGGGGGTGGAGCTCCCAACACGGTAGCAGGCTTTGCCAGGCTTTTTCCAGCAACGAGTTCCGCTGGAGAAGGGAAATTTCCTGCAGTGCTGGCCATTTACATGGCACTAGAGACTACATCTCTCTCTCGCACAGCAGATATTCAAAATGTAATGTCTGATGGCTCACAAAGATTGCGGAGTTTTCTATTTTGTCACATAGGAGAGACTCAGTGGGTTGTACATCATGCTGTAGATGGCTCCAGGTATAAACACTGAATATATCCTCGCTTCAAATGCTGTCAGGGGAAAGACAGAGCCTTGCATACATTTTTGAGATTTCGTGCAGAGGATTTTATTACAATACTAAATTCATTTTTAGCAAGGCTCTTTCACAATAAAATTGGAATTAGGACACGATTTATAAGTGGTAGGGAAACTGCCAAGATCCATGTTATTCTGAATGCAGCAGAGGAGAATCAGAAGAGGCGTGGTGGGACTACTGAAGACAACACAGCCCCTTTCTGTTACTGTTTCCTAAAAAAAGAACCCTCAATATAATCATGTCAGACTAATTTAAATGCTTCAGTCCTGGGTGAGTGGGCAACATCTGTAGCTCAGCATCAAAGGTCAGATTCTGCTCTCAGTTACCCCGCTGCAGTGGTACCCAAGCTGTGGTCGGTGAGGCTGGTCAATAGAACCAAAGCTATGAGCAGAGTAGGCTTTGGTAGCCGTGGTGCCTGAACCTGTCTGCCTATGCAAGTGGAACCAGTCTGAAACTAACATGTGCCAGGCTCTGGAAATGTTTACCATTGATCATGGTCTTGGATGAAAATCAGTCACAGAGACAAAGGAGTAGCTGCTGCTTTTAGTTACCATACTGTAAATCCACAGCAATGCCCTTGACTTCAGTGGGCTTAATCTAGATTTCTAGCAGAGTAACTGTAATCAGGACTGGGCCCCTAAAACTGTAGACGATGTTTTAAAGGTCGGACTAATTTTTAAAACTGTAACCACGTTTACAGATGGAGTATGAATGATGCAGTAGATCATTGAAGGCAAATATCATGTTGCAACTTGCAAGTGCCAGAAAGGATGTTTCTGCCTTGTACTCAATTGCCCAGCTGGGCCAATGAAATCATTGGTAAAGGAGACTCTTAAACATCAAATATTTGCTAGTGTCAGAGTGGACAGACCAGTAATGTAATCTGGGGTGGTTAATCTCGTTTCTTATGCAAAATGAGTTATTATGATGTACTCTTGTAGTCTATTATCACTGTAACTCGCTGAAGAAGAGTAAGAGAGCCAATCGTCAGAATATTCAATTGCTATAATATCTAATTAATGAGACGAGCCTGCTAAACAAAGAGGAACCACGGGCTAGAAAAGAAATTAACCATAGACCCCGAATCTCTGCTACTAAGAAAAAAGGCATTCAAGAGTCTTGCTTTTGCATCTTGCAGCTGCAGAGCACTCTCATGTATTACTAGTGTCAAGCTGGCTCTAATGTTAGAGACACAGTGGAAAAGGAAATAATCAACGCCATTTCAGCAGAGAAATAAATTGCCAAGTTGGTATTAAAATTTTAGTAATAAAAACCAAATGCACATGCTAATCTACGCTGTATTATTTAGAAAAGACTATTTTGGACCTAGAAAGGAGTAATCTGCACAAAATTACAATGAATGGAGGTGTTTATCATCAAGAGGTCTTTGAAGAAGGAACAAGCAGCAGATTCTTATTAGGGGCTCAATTTATATGAAGTTGATCGCTCAGTTAAAGGTGACTGAAAAGATTTTGTTTATTTTTGCAAAAAAGAGTGAGTCTGGTCTGTCTATAGGGACAATGTAACCCACCATCAGGGTGGGACGTGGGACGCTTATGAAGGCCAGAAATTTAAGGATACTTTATACTGGCCTGGGTCCTTTGTGTTCCGTTGTTCCTGTAAAATAACTTCTGGTTTGTTTGTTTTTTATCCTCTCTGCATGATGTTAATGCACTATGCAGAAGGTAGATCTTTTGAACAGTAGAAGCATTTGAAAATCATTAGCTTTGCTCCCCCATTATTATTATTATAGACATTTATATAGCGCCAGTCGTGTGACCTGGTGCTGTACAGAACATAGAATTAGACGCGGTCCCTGCCTGTGGCTTACAATCTAAAAGACAAAGGGGGGGAGACAGGGAGAGGGGACAGTGGGAGAGACAGGGGAGAAGACAAACAAACATTCAAG
>QEPC01010648.1:305486-336443 GCA_003113815.1 Sphenodon punctatus | reverse complement strand
TTACATTGCAGCCATTCATTTAAATGGCTGCAATGTAAAAAAATCCGGTACCCGGAATCCGGTAACGGGACCGGATTTACCGGGTTGAATCCGATAATGCTGGTACGCCCAGTACCGGCATTATCGGATTCCGGATTTACCGGTATTCCCACCCCTAGCGAAAGCCTCTGCTAGGGCGATTCTCACCATGGCACGACGCTCTACAGTAGTTACTACAACTAAGATCTTGCAAATATACAGACCAAAGGTACAGGCTATTCTGACCTATGGGCAAGAAATAGCAGCTGAAGATAAAATTGCAGAATTGGAGATAGCTCAAAACAAGTTTCTTAGACAGCTGTTAGGGGTTCCACAAGTGGCCCTAGGCCCTGTTGTGAGGGCAGAAACTGGTACTTTATCAATCGGCAGTTTAAAGAAACTGGCCGTATTGAATACTGGTTACGCATATTAAATCAGGATGAAAAGTCGTTACCCCATTTATGCCTCCTAGAGAAGCTGACAAATGCCAGTGTAACCCTTGGCTTAGTATTCTATTTATATTCTTGGCCAAGGCAGGATTCTCTGTACATGTATTATGGCAGATGCCCCTCACACAACAAAAAAAGCAGCGAATGGAAAGGATAATGGACATAGGAAAGCAGGAAGATATAGCGGCCTTGCCAAAGTGGAAAGCAGCACCGTGGCTTGGCCATGTTAAGCAATCTTTTGGTCTTGAGCGTTATTTAGATCTAATTGTCAGCTGGGAGCTGCGTAGAAATTACACTAGGTTGCGATTCCAGCTTATAGAGACTGCTGAGACCCAAGCCCGATATAGTGCATTATCACATGATCACTGAAGATGTATTTGTCACATGAACAAACTGGAAACAATGCAGCATATTCTCATTAGATGCCCTCTGTACTCGGTTATAAGGGAAGTATGGATTTTGCCATTACTCAGTGGAAAGGAACATTTTGATTTAATTTACAAAATGAAATATATATTGAGCCTTGTAAAAACTGAGGAATGTATGGCTGTCACTATATATGTCCAACTTGCTCCTGAGATCAGAGGAAACGAAGATTAAAAGGGTAAAGATAGTGGAATGTTATTTGATCAACATTATAAGGTTCTCTATTGGTAAAGGTTTACAGTAGTAGACCGTAAAGTTGGTTTATTACTTGATATGTAACTGAGTAGATCGGAGTATGTGAAATAATCTCTGTAGGGTGTGGATTACGTAAAAGCTCCCTTATTAAACAGTATGGCAAAGTGGTAGGATTCTGATTTTTCTTTTTCATCAGTATTCTATGGGAAGTATGGGGACTGACTACTTGGATACAAATGGGGATTTTTAATCATAAATGGTTAATGTAAAAAATGTTTATAATGTAATTGTTTTGTCTTTGTGGCCATGGTGAAAGCTAGTGCCGAATAAACTGAACTGAACTGAACACAGCATGAAGGAAGTGTGAATTGGAGTTGTTCTGTCCAACTTTCCGCTGGTACCAACATGCCTTTTATGCTAGGGTTGCCAGATATGTAAATTGTTAACCACCACTTATGAAAAATGCATGTTGCAGGGCTGCAATGGAGTCAGTGCTGCCCTGCAACATGTATTTTTCATAAGTGGCTGGTAAAGATTTGCATATCTGGTAAGTAACCCTAGCTGGTACCCAATCAGGAAGTTGGGAGAGTACATGGGAAACACCTGGGATGGGAGTGATTCAGACAAGGACTGGAAGAAATACAGGAGGACCCATTGGGAAGACAAACAGGGTTGCGATCAGATCTAGACAGTGGGGCCAGAGGCTGAGGCAGCGCTCCAGAACACTGGGGCTGGGGGGTTGCGACCCATGGGACCTTATACTGGCCTGCCTCTAGAAACCATTAAAGATTAAGACAAGGTTTAAACTGACTGAAAATTGTTACAGGAAGTGCAGACTGTACAACCACACAGAGCCCCATTTTTGTGCATGGGGTGGAGGAGGGCACAGAGGCCCCAAATACTTAGGGTCCATAAATAAGCCTGAAATGACAGAATGAGTATGAGAAAATTGGACATCAGATAAGCCTGCAGAGCCTCAAACACACAGGGAGCCTTGGCTCTAGTCTCTCTGCTTAGAGGAGCATTATTTATTTATTTTATTTAAAACTTGTATCCCGCCCCTCCTGCCCAAAGGCAGCTCAGGGCAGCAAACACCACAAAAAATTTAACAATAAAACATTTAAAAACAAATCAACAAATTTTTAAAACAAATAATAAAACTCACCCTCCCTCCCAAACCCTGCCCTCGCCAAAAGCCTGGCGGAACAGCCAGGTCTTACACAAACGTCGAAACAACAGGAGGGTGGGGGCCAACCGAGCCTCCTCCGGGAGTTAATTCCACAGCACGGGGGCAGCCACCGAAAAAGATCTCAGATCGGTGGCCACACATCTCACCTGGGGAACCTCCAAAAAGGCCCCCACAGACGATTTCAGGGCACGGACACATGGGGAGTGAGGTGATCCCACAGATAGGCAGGGCCCAGGCCGTGAAGGGCTTTGAAGGTAAAAACCAGCACCTTGAACCTAGCCCAGTGCTTTATAGGCAGCCAGTGCAGAGCCTGGAGCACAGGTGTCATGTGCTCCCTGCAGCCCGCCCCAGTAAGGAGATGGGCTGCGGCATTCTGCACCAGCTGCAGCCTCCAGACCAGCTTCTCGGGCAGCCCTACATAGAGCATGTTGCAGTTATCCAGCCTCGAGGTGATGAAGGCATGGATGACAGTGGCGAGGTCGGAGTCTGAGAGATATGGTCAAAGCTGCCGGACAAGATGTTGTTGATGATGGCCTCAGGTTTCCCTAAAATGGGTACAACCCCCCCTCTGCTGTATAACCAAGGGCCAACAAACTTGGACCTGGAGGGCTTGAAAGGACAGTCCCTAGATGTCACCAAAGGGCCAGCAAACATGGGGAAAAGGGCTTGAGAGCATAGCCCGCATTATGAGCAAGAGGGGGGCTTGTAAGACAGAGTAAGGATTGGGCCCAGCCACCATGGAACCCAGCAGAAAGTAGGTCGCTCATGTGAAATACCAGCCTGAACCTGGGGGAAGAGAGGAAAAAGGAAAATGCCTAGAGTAAAGTATGGGGCCATTAAGAGGCATTCTTCCTATTCAGTAGAGCACCGATGCCTGGAACTTGGAGCAGCAACCCCCCCGCCCCCCAGGAATAAAGAAATCCAGGGGTTCCCTTTGTGTCCCAGGACGCTGATCATTAGTCCTCTCCTCCCCTCCTTAATTACCCTCCAGCCACTGTTGTTTACTCTTTTCCCGTGTCAAAGATATCGTATGGATCTTGTATGGCCCTTTTCGTGATGGAAGTGGAAGTTGGATTTCTCCCCTCGTTAGCTCATTGTGTACCCCAAACGACCCATCGTAGCATCCCCAAATCCTTTGTTCAGTACCCTATAACAGCCCCTGGTTTTCCCATCAACCTCTGAGAAATCTTGGGACCCAAATACGTGCAGGTCACTCTGTGCGTGTCTGAGTTAAAGAGATCTCCCAGACTCTGGTCTGCCCCTTCTTTTTCCTCCATCCCCCAAACTCCGCTGGATCCGTAGGCCACCTGTCCCGTCTCAACAGGCAAGGAAAGGTAACCACAGGTCCAGACTTTCCCAGCCAACTGGGGAAGCCCTCTTTCTCCCTGTCTCTCTCTCTCGCTCTCCCCTTCATGTTCTCTCACTTCCCATCGTTGGGCCAACACCGGAACCTCACCCCCCTTCTCCTACAACCTCCGCAAGTCGCTTGTGTCTTCCCCTTGTTATATCCCGCCAGCCAGACAAGGGCTGTGTTTCTCTGTTTTATGTAACAATAAACTGGTTGTTTTGGGACACTTCTCTCTATTTGGGGAGGGTACATAAACTGCCTGTAGCGCATACTGTCCTCAGCTTGATCCTTTTGAACACGTGGAGACCCCAGTTTAAGTCAATTAAGCTCATTCCCCCCTGAAGTTTAAGGAACGGTGGATATTGGGGTACCCACCCCCCAATAGTCATGAGTGGGAGGGGGTCTCCTGTTAACAATGTAACTGCCGAAACGCACTCCCCGCCACAGCCACAACCTGTGATTCCAGGCTGAGCCGTGAATCGAGGAGCACACCCAGACTCCATACCTGAGAGACCATGGGAGGGCGACCCCCTCCACAAGAGGAGATTCAACCACTCCCAGGCCCCCCAGGCCCTCGCCCACCAACATCACCTCTGTCTTGTCAGGATTCAGCTGCAGATGGCTCAACCTCATCCAAGCCCCCACAGGCTGACAGGCACTGGGAAAATAAGGAGACTGCATGGCCTGGGTCAATCGAAAAAAAGAGGTAGAGCTGAGTGTCATCAGCATACTGATGACACTGCATGCCCTGAAACCCTCTCACGATCTCCCCTAATGGCTGCATATAGATGTTAAGCAAGAGAGGGGACACAATGGCACCCTGCGGGACTCCACACGTGAGGTCTCAGGGGGAAGATGTACATTCCCCCAAGACCACCCGGTGAGTTCCCCCTGGCCAGGAATGAACTAAATCAGTCCAAGACCGTCCCGCCAATCCCGGCACGGTCCCGCAGGCAAGTCACCAACACCTCATGATCGACTGTGTTGAACGCAGCCAAAAGGTCTAGCAGGACCAGTAAGGTCTGACGACTCTGGTCCAACGCCAGACAGAGATTGTCAACCAAGGTCACCAATGCAGTCTCCGTACCATACCCAGGCCGAAACCCAGACTGAGAGGGGTCAAGGAAACCGGTGCGGTCCAGATGTTCTTGGAGCTGCCGTGCCACTGCCCGTTCAATAATAACCTTCCCTAAAAAGGGAAGGTTAGAGACCGGCCGATAACTGGCAGGAGCATCAGTGTCAAGAGATGGTTTCTTGAGCAGGGACCTAACCACAGCCTCCTTCAGGCATTCAGGCACCCTGCCCTCCCAAAGGGAGGCACTAACCACCCCACCCAGCAATGGCCATAGCATCTCCTGGCTAGCTTTCACTAGCCAGGACGGGCAAGGATCTTGTTCACAAGTAGTGGCATGAACAGATCCCAACAAGGACTCCACATTGGCAGGCGATACCATCTAAAACCAATCCCACAAAACAGGACAGGACGGGCCATCCATAGCCCCAAGAAGATCGTCTGCAATACCTGCGGAACCGAAATTGTGGCGGATGCGAGCGATCTTATCTACAAAGTACTCGAAAAACCGGTCACAGCGGTCACTGGATTGCTCCAGGTCCAGGCGGAGACAGGCAGGACTGACCAAACTTCCTTTGTGACTGTCCATGTCCACTTCCACTGTCCACTTCCTTTGTGGACTCCTGGTGGGAATGGAACTGTGACCTGCTCTTCCATCCTAGCCCATGAAGCAGCTCAAACCCTGAGTAAAGGGTCCCTCTGGGACAAAGGGGGAGAGCTCCCTGTCATTATTCTGTGTAAGGATTTGCCTTGCTTCAAATTTGGGGTCAGAGTCAGCTTGTGTTTTATGTGTTTTGTGTGTGTGTATTTTTCCTAAAATGGTGACTTTGTTGTTACACAATCACAAATCAGTAAAAACTGGGGCAGCAGAATAACCCAGTGTGGGACCTGGTATTCCTCTGCAGTGGCAATGGACTCCCCCATGCCTGGCACCAGGGGGTCACAGTGAATCAGTGTGTTGGGATTAGCCTAGGGAGGACACTAGGGACTGGAGCTTCTGGGGGACCTGGCTGTCTCCCTCAGAGGTGGAGTCTTTGTTACACCTCTAGGCACAAGGGAGGGGGGAACGTTTTCCCCTAAGCTGGTACAACTCATTGCTGCCCCAATGCAAAGTTGTACTCTTCATGGCATGACTGGTTGTGCCTTGATTCTGAGGTCCTCAGGGCACGTAGCATCCTTTTTGCTATATTTGAGCATCATGCTGAGCACAGTGTGGCTCTGATTAGGGTCCTTAGGTGCTTGCTGCAGTACAAATAATTGCAACATGATAATATTCCTACAGAAGCAATAATTTGGATTCCCTTCCCAGTGTGTGTTGCATTCAGTTGCATGCTGCTAAATGATAGCTCTTCATCACCACTATTATCTTCCACTTAAACCTTCAAAATTAAAGTAAAGGCAAGATGTAAATTCAAAATACTTTTTTTTAAGATTCATATTTTTAGAAAATTGAGACATTCAACATTTCTTGGACTGAGAAATGGTTTCCAAGCAGTAATTATTCCACTTGCAACAATAAATATGAGCACAAAGTAAATGAGGATTTAAACTATAGATCAAGACTGGCTGCCAGAAACTAATCTTTTCCAGCAAATGTTTTGTATTTCTCGTGAAGAGCTGGAGAGCCACTGTTCTGTGTTTCTAATTTGGGTTATTTGTTCCTGCGAGGTAAAACAAAAGAAAAAATTATACACCAGGCCTTATCTTTTGAATATTAAGATGTTCAGGCTCCTTGTCAGTTTCACTGTGTCTAACCACAGGGCACTACAACAGCTACAAAGCATTTAGACTGAAATTGAACATTTTCACATCAGAATAAATGGGCTTTGTGCAAAGGAATGACTCTGTGCTAAGGATGGAGAAATGATCCATTTTCCAACTCTGTAGTTGTTGTATCAGTTCAATATTTGCAGCAGCTCTGTCTGCCTCACATTTCCCTCACACACAGACCCTTTTCACACAGACACTTTAACACTGATAAAAATGGGTGTTACATTTTATTATACATGCTGCAGGGCTGCATGTGTGCTCTATCAGTGCCCTCCAACATGTATAATACACCCATTTTATCAATGTTAGAGTGTCTGTGTGAAAAGGGCCATAGAATGAGCATGACGCCCAGCTTCCTGTCCCTGCTGCACAACAGCCTTTCTCCTTCACAAAGTTGAACACTAGTGGATCCTTCATATTGTCAACCCCAAATGTTCAAAAATCATGTCTGGCTCCTAAAAGCAGTGAGGTTGACTTAAAAACTATGTAGTTTTACAACATAATTAATTTGGGGTTCTTTATTTTCTGGGCTGTCGGCATTTAGCACATGCTGAAGCTATCCCCTGCAACTAGGAGGATCAGAAACTTCCTGTTTTAAAGCCAAGACTCTCAAGATTTTTATCATAAGTCTCATTATTACTAGGAACTCCTAAAATCATGAGACCTGTGATTATACAGTGAATTAGCTGCTGGATCTTTGTTTTCAACAGTCGCTAAATTGCTGAATGAATTTTGTTCACAGGGCAACATTGTCAGTGGCAGCCACTGGCAGCTCTCTGTGGTCCACAAATGGCTTGATGGGATCGGAGTGACGAGTGTTCAAGCTTCTCTTTCATGCAGAGAAAATTGAATTCTGATATCATGTGAAGGGCCAGTAGTGGGTCTGCAGAGCTGCTACCACAGGATACCTCTCAACAGCCAAGAGCGAGGAAAGAGAAAGGAGGCAGCTCTGAATTCTCCGAGAGAACTACAAATATATTACAGTACAAAAACCTAACCTAATATGCTGTGGCATTTTTATGTTGCAAAAAGGTCCCAGGTTAGACAGTGCTAAAATAAAATGATGCAAACATTGTAATACACACTCCAAAGTTGTGAAGGCATTGTGCTGTAGCCCTTTCTGTCTTTCGGTCACTGAGGTGGCTCTCCAACTGTTTCATGGACAAAATTCTCCTTTCTGGTCCTCACTTCAGAGTGTAATTTATTACTTTTTAACTATCATCATATCATTACCATCATAATTTCTCTGTTGCCTCAAAGGGAATGAAAAACCACAAAGCAATCTCTCAAAATAAGTAACTCAAGTTATAAAAAAAGGAAAAATACTTTTAAAAAAAGCCTTGAGACTATAGGCCAAATCCACAGATTTGAGCAGTCAGGGCTTTTTGCAGAGTCTATTGTTTGATTTGAATTTCCTAAAAAAATTCTTGCAGTGGCCAAGAACGCAGTCTTCTGGAGGTCATCGATCACAAAGTCTTGCACTCACAGCACATTCATGAGCCACTCATTAATGTTCCTAAAGCAGAGGTGGACAAATGGCAGCTTGGGAGCCATATGCTGTTCACAGGCACCTGTGCCGTGGCTCTTGCCAGAAGTGGCTTCTATGTGGCTCCCTCAGGAGAATGAGAAAGTGAGCTGCCGTTTCCACCGCCGCTACGGGGCCATGGGAGATGGGGCAGTGTGCCTCAAGCCACTATTTTTGCTGCCAAATCCACCGGACTGCTTGGGAGCAGGAGCATTGTCATGTGGGAGGATGGTCAGGGAAAGCCATGTTACTCCATTCCAAGGATCAGAGGAAGCCAACAATGGGCATTTTTACACACACCTTAAAGTTCTGGATTTTTCAGTCTTCTGGGTTTACAAGTAAGTTCCGGATGCATTCTTCATACACACACTGCCCTGAGGCAGTTCCTGGATGCATTCTTCACACAAACACTGCCCAGAGGCAGCCTAAAGTAGCCGCAGCTGTAGACGTGACAGGCTGCCATGGAAACCAAGTAACCACAGCTGCCTGGAGCAAAGCAGTTTACCATAAGAACTTTTTACACACAAAAGTTCTGGGAGAAGTTCTACGCAAAAGTTCAAAGAGCCAGATGTATAAGATCTGGGTGAGTGATTTAGACACACAGAAAGTTCAGGATGTAACAGCAAACATGCAGGAGAAATGTGTGTGTAAAACAACCCAGTTTAAAGTATCTTATGGTTCTTAGCAATATGAAAATGGTTGTACGTGTCTCCTCGGCTTGGGAACTTTGTTCACCCCTGTCCTAGAGATTGCACCTGTCACTTCAAATAATCACTCCAATATTGCCACTGTCATTATTTTACAATTAGGGCATGGAGACTATTAGCCAATTTTGGTAGGCTCTGTACGACCGTGTAACAGACACAGTTCCTGTCCAAAAGAACTTCAGTCTAAGTTTAAGATCAAAGACAACATGGCAAATGAATATGGAACACAAGATAAAAGCAAAAGAACAATGTAGTAATAAGTAGTACTCCCAGCGGTCACAGAACATCAGCTCTCTCGCAGCAACCAGCAACCACCAGCCAGCCATTGCTTTTGGATATGGCAGAGTGTTTCCACATATGGATATATATTTCATTGATGCCAAGGAGAATTCCATGCATATAATGAGTGCAGAATATGTAACACAGAATCTCAATGCAGGAAAGAGATCTGCAATGCAGATCAGAGAGAACAATACACCATTTAATTTTTAAATGCCTGCTTGGGACACAGAAAAAAAAAACCTAAAAAGGAGATGAGGAAAAAATATTCAAGTTTTATGCATGTAGCATTATTTTAAAGTTACATTTTCTTGTACACCAGACCCAAGAGGCGTGACTGTTTTATTCTAAGCATATAGTTTTGGTCTGGACCTGGACAGAGACTACACCCTCTTAGGGTGAAAACAAACAAGATGATAGTCTGCATTAGGTGTTCGCCTTCCCGTCTATTAGGTGTTCACCAGATGTTTGCCCGCACCCTCCACGCAGCCCCCACTCACAGCATCTTTCAAGGACATTGCAGGCCCATTGTGGGCCAGTATGTGCTAATGCGCATCCATGCATCTGCCTCCCATCTATTAGGTTCACCCGCAGCCTCGCCTACATCTAGGTCCGCCAGCACCGTAGAGTCGCTCCTAGTGCAGTTGTAAGAGAGCAATCAGTTGTGAAGCAGCTATAAGAGAAGTGGGGGCAAAAGGAGACGGTCCTTCCTGCACCCTCGCTCTCTCCTCTCCCCTCTTGCAGATGCTTCATAGCTGATCGCTCTCTTGCAGCCGCCCGAGCACGCTCTCTCTTGCAGCTGCTTCACAGATGATTGTGTACTTGGGCAGCTGTGAAGGGGCTGCAAGAAGAGTAGAGAGTGGGAGTGCAGGAAGCAAAGGGGGGTCATGGCCAGGGAAGAAGCTTTCTCTGACTGTGGGCCTCCCCGTTCCATTGGAGCCAAGGTTGCGGAGAGGGAAAGCACTGAGTGGTGTGCCAGCATATGAAATGCATGCAGGGGGCTGCCCATTTATTAGCTCTACACACTAGAACATGTGAGTGGGGGCTGCACAGACTATTAGCCAGCTTGGCTATTTGTCTTGTTTATAAACACCCTCAATGACATTTTTTCTTACAAATGTTTTCCTCTTCCACGTACACCTACGAATACTGTTACTCCACCTCCAATGGTGTAAAACAGTTATACGGTCACCGTAACTAGCTGGCGGGGGAGCCACACTACCGTAGAAACTATTATAATTCCAAGTCACCATGCTGTGGGCACTGCAGGCAGGACTAGATTCAGGCAAATGAAGGCTGTGCGGCCACACAGGGCCCCAACATATGGGATCCATGACAAAACTTGAAATGACAACATGAATGTGAAAAGCAGTGGTGTAAAATACAGGATCACAGAGCCTCAAACAGAGAATGCTGGCCTACAGAGGGCCTACCGCAATTCAGGAGAGGCCCTGAACCCATGGAACCCATGAATAAACTAGAAAGAACAATACATAGGTAACAGAGTTGCATAGGACCTGCAGCACGGGAAGCCCTGTTCACTGGAGGGATGTTGTCTTTAAAGGATCAAAAATTTATTAAAGTTTTCCCCATTTTTCCTGGATCCAACACTGTGAGCAAAGCTGGGGGGAAGATGTTGTTGTGTGATATGTGTTGTGGGAATGGTAAACCTATGTCCCATTGATCCCAGATTCCACTCCAAAATTATAGCTCCTTTGAGGCTGCTCTAATTTTTGCAGGGACAGGCCAGGCCTTGCTATCAGAGACTACAAAGCTAGCCTAAAGCCTTCCCTTGTTCTCTCAGCCTAAGCTGAGAGCAATTCAGGCACAGCTGACGAATGGGGCCATAAATCCCATGAAATGAATGATGTGCAGTCAGGTAGAATATATGTAAACTGCCTCCCAAAAATCGCTGAGCCAAATTCAACTGCACTGAAATTATGTATAACTCCGGCCTGGTATCTCTAGCGAACCTGTAGGTCTCATCTTCAGAGGAGTTTCATAAATATAGATGTTTTCTGAACATGATAATATTTATTCCAGTCAGCATGAAAACAGCAAGAAAGTTATTGATTTACTTACTTGATCTGATTTTTAATCTCAGTGACGTCTGGGATTCTAGTTTGCTGTTTCTGCTGTTCTTCCATCTCTAAATGCTTCTTCTGCTGCTGCTTACTGTAATGCTCCATTAAACGTGACTGATTGTCTTCCACAATGTTCCTGCTCAGGCCGGCATCTGCAGGTGCAAACTCGACCCCCAGTTTCTGGAGAAAGTCTTGGTACGTAAGATAGCCTTTTGCATCTGGATCATACCTTTGAAAAATATTCCTGCCATCAGTCCAAGGACATTCATGATGAAGGGCCCAATACTAGAATTGAAATGGGGAATCTGCAGAAACAGACATATTCCCAGTGAAACGGCAGTACCCAAATAGTTTTTGATGGATGAGGTGCTAAATTCAAGGTGCTGGTTTTGACCTTTTAAAGTCCTAAACGGCCTGGGTCCCACGTATCTGAAGCTGCATTCACACAAGCCTTTTCTTGGCTCTTCAATTTCTTGTGAGAGAATGTAATTGCGGGTTTTAACTGTTCTCACATTCCCTCCCCTCTTTTAAAAGTTACTGTTCAAATTGGCATGGCTACTGCTAGGTATCCCATTATGCTGCACAGCGTTTTGGAATATTTGCAATGCATTGAGGGACACCAGGACTAATACCTTCACATGTTAAGATGAATGTGCAGAGATGGGGATAGAGTTGTGTGGGATGAGGTGGAGAGATTGAAAAAGAGGGTTAGTGGTGAGTTTTAGTTTTTTTTAAAAACTGTTTATATATTTTTATTTTCTTTGTTTGCATTTTATATTTCTATAAGCCACCCTGAGCCTTCAAAAGGAGGATAGGATAAAAATTTGAATAAATAAATAATAAATGGTGCCCATTTATTGCTCAACCAGTTACCCAAATTACTGAGTCACTAGTTTTCTGTTACCAAGTTACTGTGATTCTGTTTTGCACCATTTTACTGATTTCCAATTCACTGTTTTTCTTTCCATCTCCATTGATCTATTGGTTGTACCATATTGGAAGTGCACTAAAATGGTAACACAGTAAGTCAGAATGAGTCAGGAAAATGGAAAGTCAGTAACGGTAATACCTGGTATTTCTGGTAATCAGGTATCCATCTTGGTATTCATGTACCGATTAGGTATCCAAAATGTCAGGAATTACCCCTGGTTGCAAAATTAGCTACTTGTTTCAGCTTTACTGAGCATTCTGGTCTGGTTCAGCAAAACACTTAAGTGCATGCCTAACTTTGTATAAGTATTACCATAGACTTTGATGGCACTATTCAGGGACCAGTTACCTTGATGTATCTGCCAGAGCTTTGCGCATGATGTTCTGCACACTGCAAATTATTTGCCAATTACCTGCGATCATCTCCTGTATCCTGGGTAGACAGAACCCTAGTACTCTATACAGGAGCTGTGTGTTCACTTCATAGTAAATGAACCTGTGATACTCTACCCTATGGTGAAGTATCTGGGGTAATTTTTGCACCTTATGGTTGGTGCTCAGATGGTTAAAGTTAAGCACATACACTATGCGCATGTACAGCGCAGGGAATGATCAGGTGCCACAAAATTATATGGGGTGTTCTCCAATTCAGAGCAGCTTCACATGTACTCCCATCCTTAGCAAAGGGTTGTGTGAAATCCTGTAGCTACTAGGGGGCATGTGTGTGCCATAACGTGAGGCTGGTTTGGGTTTGCTTACAACAGTACCTGCTCCAAACCTGTCTGGAGTTGACCTCATAGCTGGAGTATCAGCCAGAAGGGAGGTGTTGTCCCTCTGCATCAACTATTAGGCAACAACAGTATTTTGCTGCCACACAGCTGTTTCACAGAAACAGCAGCACCCTTGTGCCTTTCTGCATCAGCCTTGTTTGGAGAAACAGGGACTACCGTGAGGGTAAAGGCAGGAGCCCTTTATGTGTTACACTGATCACATGGAAGGTAGCTTCAGTTTTTCAAGGAATTGTCTTTCTGGGTGGCACATAGCTAAACCCAGTTTTGTGTCTGCACAAAGACATACATAAGCATGGGTTTGGGACTTTGACTACATAGGTAACAAAATATGTTCTATGTTGGAATTACCCTCAAGAGTTCTTTTACTTTTAGATGCCCAACTAAAGACCTCTGGGGATTTATATTCAGAGCTTTTCACCATTGGTTTCAGTAACATTTGTGACACCACTGAAATTCAGGCCCTCATCATCGCGAAGATTTTGCCTAAATTGTGTATGAATTTATACATATATATATAAAAATGGAATATGGCATTCGTAAGGAATACAAATGGAAACTAAAATGTAATGGAGTAGAAAATAATTCAGAAATGAGTCAGTGATAGGAAATAAGTCAGGGAGTTAATGCAGTTTGAAACCAAGGTGTCATACACCTGAGCCTTACATCAGAGTGAGCCTGACTTTTAAAAGGTCTTGTAGTAAAGGTGGATTCTGGATAATATAGCACACCTCTGACACTCTTCCCACAGTCCCCACACAATTCATTGCGCCACAGAGCCACTTGCCACTGACAGAGAGCTAGTATTCCCAACCCCCTTCTTCACAATGTTACTTATCTATAAAAACTAGAGGTGTACACCAGGGGCCCATGTCATTTTCGTTTTCATTTTTCGTTTTCGTCATTTAAATTTGTTGTTTTCATTTTCATAAACATCAAACTATTGTTTTTGTTTTCCATTGGTTTTAATGGAAAACATATTTTCAGCTGTATCTTTATTGCTTTTCATTATATTTGGCTGACACCTGGAGGGGTTCTACCTCCAATGGAAGGCATTAAGTGTACCAAATTCCAAAAAGATTGGATAAAGGAATCCAATTCTAGAAGCAGTTGAATTGTATTATTTTGCAAAACTCTTCATAAACATTCTTAGCTGTAACTTCTTTGCCTCACATTTAATGTAGATGAGACTTGGCACATTAATACCCCTTCCCATATTTACTATCTCTGCCAATTTTCAGAAGGGTCCTGGTGGTATAAGCAATTAACTTATACATGTATCTCTGACTGTAACATCTTTGTAGTCCAACCATTCTACATGAAATTTGGCAGGGCTGTATATCACACTTTCACAATCATCTCTAACAAATATCAGAAAGATGCGATAAAGGGTCCCAATTTTATATGCTTACACAGCATATGCAGAGAAGGAGCCTATGCCAGGGATTTTCTTACATGTCACTGTGGTATAAGATTGGTTTGTGATGCCAATTGGCCAGCAGAAATGTCAACCAAATATCCTCATTCTGTGCTGTAACCATCCCAACTTCTCTCCCCCACTTCTTACTTAGAAGTCAGAAGCATCTGTTTAGGAAACAGCCAATAGAGATTCTCTTATGTCCTCTGTCACAGTGCTGCAGGATGTGATTGTGATGATAATTGTATCCCCAAAGTCCCAGTTATGTCCCTTCTATGCCCACCTGAGGGTTGCCCCTATGCCCACCTCGAAGTCACTACTGATTGGTTCTGTAAAGCTGAAAGCATACAGCAATTGGCCAGTGAATCTGTTTGTCGGACTATTGGGTTGCTCCACAGCCTCCCTCCCCCTGCCATGCCACGTGCCTGCCTCTGCCTGGCACGGCATGTGCTGCTATTTATCGGAATTATGGTCTTCAAGGGGACAACTTTAATTGCTTATAAAATTTTGTTCCTTTATCAAATTGTCCTGTAGTTTGGCAGAGTTGATAGGGAAGGTATGTGATACATTCCTGCCAAATGTCTTGTAAACAGGATGGAATATAAAAATGTTACAGCTGGAAATGTATTTTCAAGTTAATGTGTTAGAATATCAGGACCCTTTATACAATCTTTCTGAAAATTGGCAGGTGTGTTAAGCTTGTGGAGGGACATAATATTCAAAAATTGGATGGACGATAAAGAAGTTGTAGTCATGAATGCGTATGGAGCTTTTCTTAAAATCACAACATTCAATTGCTTCTAACATTGGTTCCCTTTATCTAATCATTTTGAGAATTGGTACACATAGTGCCCCCTCTTGGTGGTACAATCTCCCCAAGTTTCATTAGAATCGAATAAGAATCAAAAAAGTTATTGCTGGAAATAAGTTTTTCAGTGTTTTCCCTTTATTTAAAAAAAGTCATTTTCATTTCTATTTTCATTATTATTATTTGTCATTTTTGTTATTGAAATAACAATAACAAAAATGACAATTTTCATTATTGTTATTGTAATAACAAAAATGACATGCATTGCACACCCCTAATAAAAAAACTCCACAGCATTACTTGCCATTTTTATACAGCATGAAAGAACCTTACTTGACCTGATCATAATTTTTTATCTACGCTGTACTTCTTGCCACGGATTCACTTTTACTGTATTTTTTAATATAGGTTGGATTTAGGTTAAATAATGTGTGAATTATCTTAGAATACATGTAAGGAAGCAGCTAATAGCAATGACTGCAGATCCGGGCTGAGGAACCTTTCCCCCTCCACAGACACCTTTAGTATTTAGTGAAAGCCTGCAAGCTGGATATGGGTTGAATGGTCTTTGTAACAGGGTGAGTATTGGCAGAATCAGGCTCCCCCCAAGGCAGCACAATGGGTT
Source organism: Sphenodon punctatus (assembly GCA_003113815.1). Taxonomy (NCBI): domain Eukaryota; kingdom Metazoa; phylum Chordata; class Lepidosauria; order Sphenodontia; family Sphenodontidae; genus Sphenodon; species Sphenodon punctatus. Next base: position 320,813 of record QEPC01010648.1, on the reverse strand, counting down.
CGTAACCTCATGTTGCTTTTTATTTACAGATGCAGCATTATCCCTTCACCATAAGTCCATTCATATACACACGATGTGCATAGTTTCAGGGTACCTTTTCCATAGTCCTTCTTGCCAGATACAGTCCTGTCTTGGTCCAGAGTAGTCCACTGGCTTCAGGATGTCTCATCCCCTTGATGTAGAGCTTCCCACCTTAGTCTGCCTCCCTCTGCTCAGGCTTTTATAGCCAGGCTCTAGGGCTCCATAGCCACACCCAAACCCAGATGATCTTACCCAAAAACTCGCAGTTGTAGTATCTCACTGCTTACACCTGTGAGTACGGCAGGTGGCACCTGCACCTAACTTAGCATCAACCTCTGGCTTGAATCTCTACAACTGGGAGCAGCTGTACTCCCTGGCTGGCACTTCTCAAAGGACGCGGCATCGGTTTAGCCTGTCCTGTCACACCTCTCCCCCCTTGGAGGAGATGGGTCCTACTGAAAGAAGACCCATCTAAGACACAGCTCATTCCCCTATGGGGAGGGGTGCAGCCTAAAGGTCACATTTCCCTTGAAAGAAAGAGAAACTGACCCATAGCCCAGGCCAGCATGGGGACCAGGTCCACCCTGCACTCTGGTCTCCAGACCTGGGACCCTGTCACCATCACAAAATTTTCTGGCGTGGAAGCATCTAATGGCATTTCCAGGACTCTCAATTCAATATCAGGATACACTAAGGTCCTACTCCTACTTATACTTGTGGGGACTTCAACCTCCCATAAGAGAACCCATCTTGTAACAATGAAACAAATATTTTCAGACACCTAGACAGGTGCATTTTTAGTGTGCTTCACCACCCTAGTTTTTATCCCCCTCCCTTCCCCCCCTTCCCTAGGGGTCAGGGCTGTGGGGCTAATACCTGTTTGTGGTGTGGAGCCCGCTCTGGGCACCAGCTGCAAATAGTGCACCCCACAGGTTTATCTTCATACCCCTTCTCAAAGGCCAGCCAGTGCTCAGAGTTTACCCCATCTGTACTCCCCTCTTCAACATATCGGATTAACTCCCTTTGATGCAAGGAATATTCTAACTCCCTTGACTAGAATTCCCCAAGTTGGGTGACAGTGTGGCCCTGATACCACCAAAGACCAAACCTCTATCTGGGTTTTGATGTTTCGGGTCCCTGCTTGTTACACCTGTATCCTAACTGTTTAGATCTCAGAGAAGGCTATTTTGCCTGTACTGCCTTATCTTGTAGTTCTACCTCTACCCCAGTGATGACTGTCATGGTGACTTGGTCCTTCCGTTGCCGCTCTTGGTGAATCTGTGAGCTCTGTGCCATCTTAGAATATGTCCCTCTGACTCCTGGTCACCTGTCTCCTCATGGAGAAGTTCACACAGGAACAACGTTCTAATAGGGGAGCCCCCTTTTTGCTCCCAAATCCCCTTACTCACTCTTTCAGGGCAACCCCATCACAGATGTCTGAGTTGCCCACAACCCCAGCAGTGCTTACTCCCAAATGTTTCCTTTATTGTCTCATGCCAGGCAAGCCTGCTTAGGGGTTGGGGCCCTGGAGCGACCCATCTCCTTGGGCACTTACTTTTCCTGTGCCCCATTTTTCTAAAACCCCAACATTGTAGTTGTGGAAACCTTGAAACCCAGCCCCCCAGAGTTTCAGTTCTGTTTTTCTTGGGACAAGCTCACTGTAAATGTCCCAATAATCCACAGATGTAGCAAATCTTTAGGGCACCTCTCCCCTTGAGTCCCTGGTACCTCCATGTCTGCACCGGTGATCAGCATGATCTCACCGTCAAGCCAGTGTTCCCTGCTATCACTGAACTCATAGTATTTCCTTATTCCTTGCTCCAACAAAGGGGTGTTCACAGCTGTTCCTAACAACGTACATTTTCCTGCAGCTTACCACACCCATAGGAGGGTGTCTTCCAGGCGGTGCCTCAACAGAGTACCTGGCCTTTTCTCCCTGTTGGCAAGTTTCTCCAGTACCCCGTCATGCAATCACTGGGTTTCTCACTCTATCTGGTGCCACAAATGCATTTTTGTTGCTGTAGTAGAGCCTCACTTGCTTTATCTGCACTGGAGCATGCGCACTCCTCCACTCCATTTTATTTAGCAAGCACTAAACTCCCTTTTCTTCCTGGTGCTTATGCAAACCAGGGGGGATGCCCACATTCTCCACCACTGTAACAGGTTGTCCCTCTGAGGGGGTGAGTATTGGCAGAATCAGCCCCTGCAAGAAGGAAGCCCAGCAGGTTCTTAACCTTATGCGTGCTTTTTAGTCCAACTAGCCAGATACAGTTCTGTCTTGGTTCAGGGTAGCCCACTGGCTTCAGGCTGTCTCAGACCCTTGATGTAGAGCTTCCCCAGCTTCTACCCTTCACCCTGGCAGCCCCTTCTCTGACAGAGGCCAACTTACTCCGACAGTCTCTCTAGGCAGAGCCCTCTCTGACTCACTGCCTCTCTACTGTTCTCCTTAGTCTGACTGACACACACACTGCTCAGGTTTTTATAGCCAAATTGTTAGGCTGGCCCAGCCATGCCCAAACCTAGCTGATCTTAGCCAACCACTCACAGTTGTAGCATCTCACTGCTTACACTGGTGAGTATAGTTGGCGGCACCTGTACCTCACTTAGTGTCAACCTCTGGTGCAAACCTCTAGAACTGGAAGCACCTGCACTCCCTGGCTGGTGCTTCTTAAAGGGCCAGGCATCTATTTAGCCTGCCCTGTCACAGTTTTAGAACATAAGAAGTGCCATACTGGGTCAAGACCAATGGTTCATTGCGCCCAGCATACTGTCTCTGACAGTGGCCAATCTGGGTTGCCTGGAAGAAATACTCAACAGGTCACAATGGGCAATCTAGTCCCTGTTGTTCACTCCCAGCTCCCAACAGTAAGATGTTACATCCCCTAAGACTACTTCGCTAATAGCTGTCACCATCTCCTCAGGTTTCAACTACCTTGGATAACTTTGTGTCATCTGCAAATTTGATCACCTCACTTTTTATTCCCTTTTCCATATCACCAATAAATATATTAAACACCAGTCCCAGTACAGATCCCTGTGGCACTCCACTATTTACTTTTCTCTACTGCAAAACTGATCATTTAGTCCTACTTTTTGCTTTCTATCCTTTAACCAGTTACTGATCCATGATAGGACACTGTCTCCTCCTACTCCATGATTATTTAATATCCTCAAGAGTCTCTCATGAGGGACCTTATCAAACACCTTCTGAAAATCCAGATACACTATATTAATCAGCTCAAACTTATCTACATCCTTATTTACACCCTCAAAAATTCCAATAGATTAGTGAGGCATGACTTCTGTCTGTTAAATTCCCATTATGCCATGTTTATCAATATATCTACTGGTCTGTAGTTTCCAAGATTGCCTGTGGAGCCCTTTTTAAATATCAACGTTACATTCACTACCCTCCAATCCTCAGGTACAATGGCAGATTTTAGCGATAGGCTACAAATTACCAATAGTAGATCTGCAATTTCATATCTGAGTTCCTTCGAACTCTGGGGTGAATACCATCTGGTCCTGGTGATTTGTTACTGTTTAGCTTGTCAATTTTGTCTAGAACCTTTTTCATAGTCATGTTGATTTGTGAAAGTTCTTCTGATTCATCACCTACAAAAAAATAGTTCCAGCGTGGGTATGTCCCCAACATCCTCCGCAGTGAAGACCAAAGCAAAGAATTCATTTAGCTTCTCTGCAATGGTCTTATCCTCCCTTTTACTCTCTGGCCATCTAATGGCCCAATTGACTCTCTAGCAGGCTTATTGCTTCTCATGTACTTTAAAAGTACAAAAAGCTGAATCCAGCTTTTGGTTTTGTGTCTTTAGCAAGTCGTTCTTCAAATTCCCTCTTGGCCTGCCTTATTAATGTTTTACATCTAATTTGGCGAAGCTTATGCTCTTTCTTATTTTCTTCATTAAGATTAGCTTTCCATTTTTTAAAGTACACCTTTTTGGCTCTAAAGTCTTACTGCTGGGGTGCTGGGGGGATGTGGTCAGGGCAGGAGCAAAAGGGGGAGAGCGGAAGGAGCACAGTAAGGGAAAGGAAGTAGAGATTGGGGCATGCACTGAGAAGGTGAGGTGCTGAGATGCTTGCATAAGGTTAACAGCCATATTTATGGACTGGATCCATTAATTGTAAAGGGGCTATATAACAAATGACTGTGGGCTGTTTTTGGTCCTTGGCCTGAGGTTCCTCACCCTGATTTACACAGACATCAAGTAAAAATCTCTTCCCCATTATGCAGTGTTTACCAATATATCTGCTAGTCTGTAGTTTCAATCAAAAAGCTCTTGACAAGTTTTTTTCAGAAGTTCTGCCGAACACTCCCACTATCTTGAGTATCTCCGAAACAGGGGGCCAGTTGTGTCAAAACTGGGGTGGGTTTAGCTTAAAATATAGTGGGTTTAGCTTAAAATATAGCCTCAGGAGAAAACTAATGTATTTTTACAATGTAAAAGCACATAAAAATACATACAAATCCTTTAAATACCCACCCCAACCCTAAAACCCACCCTCATCCACCCCCTAACGTGCCTGTTAAATGCTTTTTCAAAAAGAAAAGTCTTACATCACCTCTGGAATATGCTCAGGCTCTGACTCAGGCAAACCTCCAGAGGAAGGGAGTTCCACACCACAACACTGGGGAAGCTACTGAGAACACCCCTCTGCACACCCTCATCGTATGAACGAAATTAGTGGTTGGTATCTGTAAGATACCAGCCAAGTGCAAGGATCGTGGTCGAGCTTGATAGGAAAGGCGATCTTTCAGATATATTGGGCTCAGGACATATAAGGCTTTAAAGTTCAAAACCAGCACCTTGAATTGTGCCCGGAAAACTACCAGTAGCCAGTGATGACATCAAAACACAGGTGTGATGTGCTTATGGTGACCTACCCCTGAAAGGAATGGGGCTCTAGCTGCATCAGCTGCAGATTTCAGCTGATGCAACCTCGTCACCAGATGGAGTTGGTGAAAAGCACTACTGGCCACTGCCACACTGTGATGCTCCAGGCGCTGCAAGGAATCCAGAAGCACTCCAAGGCTGCAAACCTGAGTGATCATAACAGGTGTTCCAATCCTTTCCATGTCACAGGGTCAGCCAAACACATAACTTCATTTTGTCTGGATTCAGCTTCAATTGGCTCACCCTCATCCAGTCCTCCAACAGCAGCCAGGTACTGGGTAAGCACCGAGGCTGCAGGACCTGGGTTGGATGAAAAGGAGAGGTAGAACTGGGTGTCATCAGCATACTGATGACACCTCACTCCAAAAGATTTTGCCCAGCGGCCTCAGATACACATTGAACACCTATTGGGACCTCCCTGACAGGAACAAACAGAACCATTCAAGAGAAGTACTGCGCACCCCTGCCTGGTCCTGCAACCGTGTCAACATCACCTCATGTTCAACTGAAAGCTGATTTCAATGTTGCTGAAAGATCTAGCAAGATCAATAGCGTGCAGTCTCCTCTGTCAATCTCCAGGCATAGATATCAACCAAAGCCACAAGGCGGAAAGCCAGATTGAAATGGGTCTAGGAATCCAATGGCACTGATGAAACCAATCTCTCTCTTGAGTGTAAGCCACCCTAACTCCTGCACTGTACATCATTCTTGAATCAGGTCTGGTATGGTTTATGAAGGAAATACTAATTTTTGGAGCCATCTTACCTTGCCCAAAGCTTTTCAAACTCTTTGGGGGTTACTGGAATAGCAAATCTGAACAAGACATCTCTCAGTTCTTTTTTCTGAACAATGACATTGCCATCGCTATCAAAATCACGGAAAGTCTAAAATACAAGAGGTTTTTAATAGCAAAAGTTAACAAGCATAACAAAATGCTGCAGTCCCACTCTCAAAGCACTCCAACAGCATAAGCCCAATTCACAGGGTGCTTTGAGGACTGGGCTTTTAATCACTGTTATCAGGAAACACAACAGGAATTAAGGAAGAATTAAAAAACATAAATTATATTATTATCTAGTTTTAATTTGAGAATTATGATCTGATTTTAATCGATCATGAGACCTAAAATGCCTGTACTTGAGTGCATGAGACTTTTGGATGGGTCTTTTGCACTACTAACCCTGTGTGTGCTGGTGAGGTATCCTCATACCTGCATGTGAAGATTAATTCTACCTGTGGAAATTCTACCACCTGTGTGTGCAGGGGTTTGGGACATCAAAAGCGAGCACAGAGATGTCATACACACAAAGTCACATGTATGCAAGTGGAAACCATAGAACAGACATCTATCCTTGGGGTCCTGGTTCTGTAGATGTGGGTCATGCTCATCTTGAAAATTTCAAGTAGTGGAAATAGGATATCAGTTGTGGAAACCTTTTTACAATTTCATAATTTCATTTCCTTAACTCTCAAAAGGGATCCTCGTTCTCACCTGTCATGAACTTTCCCCCAGCTGTCCTTAGAGTATAAAAGATAGGGATGTGCGAAAGCGGTCTGGAAGTTCGGGGTTCGGCCCGCACTCGGGGTGTTTGGTCCGTTCGCGAACACCCCAAATCCAAACTGATTTGGGAAGGGGGCAGGGAAGGGGGCAGGGAGGAACCCGGTTTTCCCTCTCCCTCCAGGCTGGGCAGGTGGAAGGGGTGCCGGGGAGCACCTCCCCCCCACCCTGCTCAGTCTGGGAATTTTTTTTTTAAACCCCACCCTACCCCAGGGATCGCCCTACCTGGTGGTGCCGGGGCTCTGGCCCTGGGTCTGGCGGTGGCGGTGGCAGTGGGTCCACCGCCGCTGGCACTCTGGAGCACTTCAGGTCGCTCATAGGCCTTCCGTGTTAAACTGGAAGGCTTAGTAGTGGCCTGAAGTGCTCCGGAGCACCGCCGGACCCACTGTCGCTGACGCTGCTGGACCCGGAGTCTGACCTACCTGGTGGTGCCGGGGCCCTGGCCCTGGGTCCGGCGGTGGCAGCAGTGGCAGGTCCAGTGGCAGTGGTGTTCCGGATCGCTTCAGGCCACTACTAGGCCTTCCGGTTTGACCCAGAAGGCCTAGTAGCGGTCCGAAGCGCTCTGGAGCGCTGCTGCCGTCAGACCTGCCACTGCTGCCACCAGCAGACCCGGAGCCGGAGCCCTGGCACCACCCCGTAGGGCGATCCCTGGGGAGGGGGAATTTAAAAAATAAATAAATTCCCAGGCTCAGCAGGGTGGGTGGGTGGGCTCCCCGGCACCCCTTCCACCCGCGCAGCCTGGAGGGGGGAGGGAAAACTGCCCCCCCGCCTGAACGGGTTCAGCCCCCCCAAATAGTTTCGGGTTCAGCCGAACCCCGAACGGGCCGAACCCCCAGGAGTTCGCACATCCCTAACAAAAGAATTCCTTGGCTTTCTAAATATGACCTCTATTCGGGGCCGGATTTTGTAAGGTGCTGAACATTTTGGCTCAGATTCTGCAAAGCAATTGAGTACAAGCTTAGCTTTAAGAACAGTAGTAGTTCCTTTTACATCTACTGAGGCAATCAAGTGTTTAAAGATAAACATGTTCTTAAGTGTTTGTAGAACCAGCATTAGAATTCTCAATGTCTTGAAAACTCATGATCTTCATTGCACCAGCATTTCTCTATCATTTTTGAACTGTCACCCATCTTCTTGTCTGTGGTTTTTGTGGTCCCTCCCGCATCATCACATACAAACCTGTTGCAAAACCCTCTTTCCCTCTTCCCTCTCTTTGACTCTCTGACCCCCTTGCCACACTATTACTTTGAAGAGTTCCCCTAAGTCAGAGTGGAGACAGGCATTTGCCATCTGTAGTCCTTATACTAGCCATCCATCTTTATAAGGTAAAAACACACATGATGGTGACTAGGGTGGCCATACCTCCCCTTTAAAAGAGGATGCTTATGAAAAATACATGGTGCAGGGTAGCTTTCATAAGCTTCCCCTTTTAAAGGGGAGGAATGGCTACCCTAATGTTGGCCTGCTTCTGCCCTGGACCATTTGTCAGCTAGTCTGGGCTGTTACTTTGGAAAATCTTTGAGGTCACAGCCCAGGCTATGGCCTGCCTGCCCAGGCCACTGTGCCTCATTGGTTGCCATGGCTGTCTGTCATGGCAGGGGTGGGGTGCTGAGAGAATAGTGAGGGCAGGTCTGGCGTATTGTTGCCACATTGCCCAGGATTTCCGCCCCAGGGATGTGCCGGCCACACGTCCGTTTTTACCCATAGTCTTGAAAACACCATGAGACTCTCAGAAATGGAACTTATTTATATTTTATTTATTTTATAAATTTCTATCCCGCCCCTCCTGCGAATAGCTCGGGGCGGCTTACAACTATAAAAACAAAAATATAATACATAAAAACAATTTAAAACCATCAACAATAATAACAATCATATACAATTATTAAAACAGGGCCCAGGCTTCAATTTAAATAAGGTAAGGGAGCTAAAAACCCTTACCCCACCCTCCCACTCTCCCCAAAGGCCTGGGCTAACAGCCAGGTTTTACAACTTCACGGAAATGTCCACAGGCTTGGGGCCAGGTGGGCTTCCTCTGGACTTAAGGATAATACAATGGTTGGGCACCATCCCACTTCTGCAAAGTCCACCTTACACTGACCAGGTGAGCAGGCCCATTGCTCCCTTTTTACAGTGGGGGAGCTAAAGGTCTTTGCTAAAGACCACCCACTGAGACCACAATTTGAACTCAGGACTCCCAGTTCCAAGGTCAACACACTAGGCACTAGACCATGGTGGCTCTCTGTAATAGATACACAGTAGAATCCTCCTATCTAGGACACAATTGGGCCTGATGAAATCCCTGTTTTATTGTTTGGTTGCGTGCGTGTGTGTGTGTGTGGGGGGGTGTTACCTTGTAGAATAACATTTTTATTCTCTTTTTTGTAACACTGTTATTTGAAAATGACTTTTTCTCTTGCTGTTGTAAAATAATGTATGACCAAGAAAGCTAAACATTGAAATGGGGGGGGAGGGGAGGAGAGTCCTCCTATCTGGACACCTCAGGGAACACTATTTTTATTCAGATTACAGAGGCATTTATGAATATAGGTAGATCACAAAACATGTCCAGAATAAAGTGGGCTAGAGAGCATGTTCAGAAAAGAGAAGCATCCACATATGGGAGGTGTTACTGTTTATGCATTTTCAATTTATCATTATTTATCCACTTCTATTTTTCCTCCTAAGAAACTCTTTATATTACTATTTATATTTAATTGTACCTAGAAGAACTGGAGGCCTGCTGTGGCAGACATAGTGCATGCCCATTTGTGTATGTAGGTCAATGGTGCATAACACAATGAGTCTCTCTCTCTTTCTCTCTCAGTGCAGCTGGTAGGTGCTATCACTATGCTAATAAATAAATAAATTGCATATGAAGAACCTTAGAAACAAACATAACAATAAAAACTACAAATATTACATTTTTTCAACCACCAAAAGCCCTACCCTGCAACAGCTTATTTTATAACTATAATAAGTTTTGATCATTAATGAGCTATTTTGCAAATACCTTTTTTTTCTTTTTTTTTTACTATTTCTAAAATCTGAACATCAACATTGCATAATGTTCTGAAATCCATCAGTACAGCTTATTTATTTAAAAAAAAAACCACACACAACATTTTGCTTACCCTTGCTAGGTCATGCCATCTGGTTTGTGCTTTGATAACAAGATAGTAATGAGCCTGATCACAAGCTAGTTCTGCATCCGGAATAGTCTGTTTTGGTCTCAGAAAGAAAAATATTATAATAACTAACTGTGTTTCCCATTTAATAGGATCATTAATCACTCACAAGTTTTCTGTTGTTTTTTGTTTCATACTTTTAAAGATATCCCTTAAAGACTCTTATTTCACATCTGTGCAAACCTAATTCTTTAAATATTGCCTTATTTCCCCAGCTGGAAGTTAGGGAACACATCTTAAATTTTTATAATTCCCTGATTATTTTCAGATGAATGTTGTTCAATTTATCTAGTAACAAATGTGGCTTATGCATAAATCACCTACATGATCTGGAGAGATTCCAATAAATTACACCTGATTTACATGGGTCCCTTAGATCAGAGTCTGGTGCAGTGAATCTGCAAGACAAACATCCCAGTCTTCAAACTGTTTCACTGGTGTATGCCCTATTCACTTTAGTGGGACATGTGCAAGCAGAATGATGCAAGTTGGTAACAGCAGGGATCAGAGGCCCACTGACCTCTATGGGCTTGTTCAGACAAAATGTTTACCCATGTGTAAATTGCCTCTAATCTTGGGGTAACTCTGGGTGATTTCAGACGATACGCGTCTGACATTCACCCCGGCTGAACCACAGTCAAACACAGGCCATGTTTGACTGTGGTGAACGTCTGTTGGGTCACTTCCAGATGTGCACCACAGTCAAACACGGCCTGTGTTTGCATTCGCCACACTTCTGGACCTCCGGATGCGAGGAGGTTGAGAAGTGTGGTGAAAGGCCACCACGGCCGTAGTGAACGGAAAGTAACGTCTGGTTACTTACCATTCACCGCGGTCAATGGCATTCACCCCCACCCGTGGTTGCGGCAGCGGCCGGATTGGCTGCTGCCGTTGCCCGTCGGAAGGGGGGAGGGCCGCCGGGGAATGCAGGGGGCGGGGCCGTGCGACAGCATGCTGCGCCATGCGGCCCCGCTCCCTCCGGGGTGTGTGTGCCGCTTTAGATGTGATGGCCGGCCGCTTTCACCACAGACCGTGGGGTGGTTCGGACCACGGCCGGGGGCAATGGGGCGCACGTCTGTTGATGCGTCCCTTCACCCCCGGCTGTGGTCCGAACCACCCCACTGCCTGTGGTGAAAACGACCGTCCGTCACGTCTGAAATCACCCTGTGTTGGTATTCAGACAAACAGCCTTGGATGGTTTGGGCTTATGTCACGGGTAATTATTACCTCTGCTGATCATTTGCAGTTGTTTTTCCCCCAGGGCTTACTGTTCATGGGAAGGCTCCATAAAACTCTCAAATACACACCCCTTTGTAACTGGATTTCTGTGAAAGTCCCCTTTGCAAAACAAAACTATTGACTAAGACTTGATAACAAATATGACAAGCTAGCTAGAAAGTTTCAGAAATTTTTTAGCTCCTCTCCTATGATGCCTTGTCAAATGCTAGCCTTTTTTTTATTTCAGGGATACTACAGCATTAATATCAGATTATATGATGATATACGACTGCTAGGGTGAGGTTTATTGCTCTCTAGAGCAAAGATATAATTTCCTTATCTGTTTAGAACATGAGTATATTTTAGGTCAGGAATACTCAGACTGTGGGTTCCAAAGCTTCAATTTATTACCTCTGCTCAGGAGTAAGTTTACCACTCACCCCTAATAGAGTCTCCAGGTTTTGAGACATCATCCTCACACTCTGACTGAAGCCCTGATGCCCCTGGGTTAGCCAGAATCCTAGTGGTCATCAGTAGAGCTTCTCTTTTTTTCAAAAGGTGAATGGCTTTACCCACTCATACAGGGTTGTTTTGTTTTGTTTTTTAAAAAAAGCAGGCAGTTTGTTTCAATAGTAATAGTTTGAGCATTTTTAGTTTTACAACAAAGTAAACTAGGGCACAATTCTATGTGTATATAGGATCCTTCATTATTATTTATTATTATTAGCAAACATTTATATAGCGCCAGGCAATAGTAATTGAATAGACACGGTCCCTGCCCTAGGGCTTACAATCTGAGAGACGGGGGATGGGGGGGAGATGAAGGAAGGGGAACTGAGGGAGAGGCAAGGAGTGGAACATTACTGCAGAAGAGTTGAATTGCTGATCAGGAGCTTGTTTTTTTGGCCTTTTTTACACGGGCCACAGCGCGGGGGGTGTGTGTCGGTGTGTGCCGCAGTCCGTGTGCAGTGGGTGGGTAGAGGGTGTAGACAGGCGCATACCCATCTACACCCACCACCACCCATCTACACACACGGAGCAACTGCCATTTTCACCCATTGCTTTGTGCATGGGGGATCGGTGGAGGTGGGTGTGCGCATATGTACACATGCACACCCAGTCCCCACCCATCCACCGCAGGATTTACATGAGACTCACCCACACATAAACACCCAGATTTCTGGGTGTTCACGCGTGGGTGCCACCCATGTAAAAAGGGCCTTAGTTCTGCTCTGTCTTGTCATCGCTGTTCTTATCTGACCTAATTAAACTCAATAATTTTCAGAGTAAATGATCAATCCAAATGTGAAATGCTTAAACAATTACTGTTAGTACAGAGATTTAAAACCTCATCTCTTTGGCCCTTTTTACACAGGCAGCAGTGGGTGGGGGATCGGTATGCTGGCACGGTGGGAGGAGGTGTGTGTGTGTGTCCTTTCCCACAGACGTACACCCATCTCCGCTCACCTCCATCCAACTCCACCCATGGAGCCTCCTCCATTTTTCAGATGGCTCCGTGGATGGAGATGGATGTGCGTCGGGAGCATGCACACACCTCCACCCACCGCCTTGGTGTTCACACAAGGGCGAACACCGGTAGAAGACCCATCCCCCCACCCCCACCGCACCATTTCCACCAACACCCCCACCAGTGGAACACCCTCCCACACACTCAGCGGGGGGTTCGGGGTGGCATTGGTGTAAAAACGGCCTTTGAGTCACATATTACTTTTGAGAGTGGAGTGGGAAGGTCAACTTCTGAAACTACATTCACTTTCCTGTTTATGAGGGGTGGGGGACCTTTATGTCCCAGAACCACCTTTGACAATTAGTACGAACTCTGAGGGCCGCATTCAAGCTGGGGGCAGGGGGTGCTCAAGGGGTACACTCAAGAAAAGGAGGGCTCATATCACGGATCTGTGCCAAAGATCTGTCCCCTAACCTTGTGTGTATAGATACTCTCATCTTTACTCCCTTACCCTGAGCTCAATTTTTCAGTGGTTGGAGGTGAGAACTGAATCCAGATCATGCAACTGTAAAGGGGACATAAAAGCTTGCCACAAGCTGCATTTAGTCCCTGGACCAGAGGTTCCCCATCGCTGATGTTTACCCTCTTACCACAAAACGAAAAGGTAGAGATGAGCCCCCATCCTGAGCTATGATCCAGCCTCTTTGTGTTGTTTTAGCAACTTAAAAAGGACTGGAACCAAGGGGGTTGGTCCCCAAAATGTAATCTAGCTGGTGTAATAGGATGACACCAGTCCTTATCCCAGCATATGGGCATGTCAGCTTCGGGAAGGCAGGACTGATGTGGTGCTCTACACTTCACCTCTCATAAACAGCCTGGAAACCCCATAGGGAACCACAGCAAGACCCATAAGTTAGGGAAGCTCCTTTTGAAAGCTGTGCTGGTCCCTCAACAAGCACAAAATACATAGCAACTCAGGTGACATAAAAAGTAGAGCTGAAACTGGTTTCCACAAAAATTGATAGATTTGGTGAATTGATGCTATTTGAACAGAACCTGAAAAGTGCAAGTGGACAATAAGTGCTTTTCATTCCCATTTCATTGGATACCTGGTTTGGTTATTTCAGTAATTTTTGTTATTTCAATTTGGGTAATCAGTTATTTCACTATTTGTTACATTATTGTGCCACTGTTAGTGCTATTGAGCATGTGCAAATTGCCAAAATGACATAACCGAAATAGTGAAAAAATTAAAATAACAGAACTAAACAACTAACATATCTAAATAAATGAAGTAAACTAACTGGCGTGTCCAAATAAACAGATAGGCTAATAACCATTTTCTAAGTGGATATTATTCAGATCTTTGGAGGGCTATCTGAAGATGCGTATAAAATCTATGCATAAAAAATCTACTATTAATTTCAGCTCTACATAAAACTTTGTGAGCTGAGCCAGCCAAAGATGTAGCTCGGTGTTTGTAACGATGAACAGGGGAAAGGGGAGCAGGAGGCAACTGTCCACACCAGAACAAGAAACCTTATCCCACAGGTGGTCGAGTACAAGCAGACAGTGAAGTTTCCTCTGGATCTTAATTGGCAAAACCCCCCACAAGGGAGAAGCATAGCCTAGATTATCATAGGGGTGCTATGCTGACTCCAGGTGGCCCAGAGGAGGTATTACCCAGAGCAATAGCAACTGCAGCCAGAAGAACTCACACAAAAATCTCCACCTCGGGGGTGAGACACAGGGAAAATGAGGGGAACAAACAAGGCATAGAGCAAATCACACACACACCAGGTTTCACTGCGAAGATATCGGAACAGGGTGTCACAGAGGGAGTGAGGAGGGTGAGGACAAGTACAACAACGGAGAGGGAAGCACAATTAGGGAAGGAACATTAGAGGTGTGTACCAGGGACCCATGTCGTTTTTCATTTTCGTTATTTAAATCTTTCATTTTCATGTTTATAAATATCGAATTTTCATTTTCATTTTTGCTTTCCATTGGTTTCAATGGAAAACACATTTTTGGCTGTGCCTTTTTTCTTTTTCATTATATTTGGATGGAACATGGAGGGATTAGACCTCCAATGGAAGGTATTAAGTGTACCAAATTCTGGAAAGAGTGGATAAAAGAATCCAATTTTATAAGCAGTTGAATTATACTATTTTGTAAAAATCTGCATATACATTACTGGCTTTAACATCTTTGCCTCACATTTAATGTGGATGAAACTTGGCAAGATTATACCCTTCCCCATTTTTACTATCTATGCCAAATTTCAGAAAGATTGGATAAAGGGTCCTGGTGGTATAAGCAATTCACTTATAAATGTATGTCTGATGGTAACATCTTTGTAGTCCAAAAATTTGGTAGGGCTTTCTCATACTTTCAGGATCACCTATGTCAAATATTAGAGATATGTCATAAATGGTTCCAATGTTATATGCCTGCACAGCATACATAGAGAATGAGCCTATGCCAGGGATTCTCTTACATGTCACTGTGGTATAAGATTGGTTTGTGATACCAATTGGCCAACAGACATGTCAATCAAATATCCTCATTCTGTGCTGTGAGCATCCCAACATTTCTCCCTCACTTGTTACTGGGAAATCAGAAGCATCTGTTTAGGAAAGAGCCAATACAGATTCTCTACATCCTCTGTCCCAGTGCTGCAGGATGTGAGTGTGATGATAACTGGCCAGCCTGAATGTGTAAACGATAGGGCCGGGACCTCAGGGCAATTACCGGGTACCGAATTTACCGGATTCCGGTTTCAAAAAAACCGGATTCCCGGATTAAATCCGGTATACCGGTACCGGATTTATTCCATTGATTTCAATGGGGCACTGTCCCCATTGAAATCAATGGAATAAAAAAATTCCTCCCCCCTCCCCCTCCCAGGCTGCGCGGGTGGAAGGGGGGACACCCCCCACCCACCCTGCCCAGCCTGGATTT
>QEPC01010648.1:280358-305063 GCA_003113815.1 Sphenodon punctatus | reverse complement strand
TGCACCCGGAGCTGAACTAAAAGGTACTGGAGCCAGTGGGAACTTGTAGTAGGGTGATCCCTGGGGGGTGGGGGGTGTTAAACCCCCCCCACCAGGGATCAGGTCTATACGCTTACCGGCTGCTGCTGGTGGGATGCCGCGGCCGCTGGTGCTGGGGGGGGGGGGGCTCTTGAAATTGCCCGCCGGAGGGAATTTTTGTATGGGTGGGGGGTGTCCCCCCTTCCACCCGTGCAGCCTGAACTCTGGGTCGCTGACGGTGGCCCGGAGCCCGCACTAGGGGACTTAGGGGAAATTATTTTTGGTGTTTAAATCCAGGCTGGGCAGGGTGGGTGGAGGTTGTCCCCCCTTCCACCCGCACAGTCTGGGAAGGGGAGGGGGGAGGAATTTTATTCCATTGATTTCAATGGGGACACAGTGCCCCATTGAAATCAATGGAATAAATCCGGTACAATATATGTGTAAAAACAAACAAATAAACCAAAAAACCTAAATAAGCAAACAAATAACTCCCCCCCCCCCCCCCCCCCCCCACCCCGCGGCCATGATTCTGACTGTCACTGCATGTGCTGCTATTTATCTGAATAATGGTCTTCAAGGAAACAACTTCAATTGCTTATAAAATTGGGTCCCTTTATCAAATTGTCCTGTAATTTGGCAGAGATAACAGCGAAAGGGTATCATATATTTCTCCCAAATTACTTGTAAACAGGATGGAATATAAAAATGTTAAAGCCAGAAAAGTATTTTCAAGTTAATAGTTTATAACATCAGGACACTTTATTTCAGCTTTCTGAAATTTCATAGGATTGGTACACTAGTGGAGTGACATAATGTTCCCAGGTTTCATGAAAATTGGATGGAAAATAAAAAAAAAGGTGTAGGCAGGAATGTGTATGGAGCTTTTCTTAAACTCACAACATTGAATTCCTTCTAAAATCGATCCCCTTTATTCTATCTTTTCATAATGTGGTACACATAGTGCCCTCCATTGTGGGTACAATCTCCCCATGTTTCATCAGAATTGAATAAGAAACAAAAATTGTATAGTCGGAAATATGTTTTTCAGTGTTTTTCCATTATTTAAGAAACAAAAAATCATTTTCCTTTTTGTTATTATTATTTTTTGTTTTCGTTATTACAACAACAAAAACAAAAATCAAAATTTTCATTTTTGTTATAATAACGAAAACGACATGCACACCCCTAAGGAACATACCTAGATAGGTAAAGATCTAATGGAGCCAGCCTAAGTGAAGAAACTATCACAGAGGCAGAGACCAACATATGAAAGAAGGGAAAGGCCTAAGGACAATAGACAGGGAGAAAACTCGCAAAGACAGGGAAAAGGGGGAAGTGCTGAAGCAGCTGAACTCATGTAACTTAGCCGTCACCACAAGATACAGCAACAGGAGCTAACAGCACTGGGGCCAGCAGACCTGAAAAGTCAGATAGCCAGAAAAGCACAGCTGCTTCCATGGCAAGATATAGCCCACACCAACTCAGGCTGCAGCTGTCTTAACTTTCCCTCATTGCCTAATGACCCTTCCTGACACTGACTTTAAGGACCTGTTTCTCCTCCTCCTGCCCCAGCCTCGACCTGGGAGTGAAATGTAGACCCTGACAGTGTCTGGGCCCTTGGCCTCTTTAATTCTTTGGGACAAGAATTCAGGAATCTAGCTAAGCACAGACTTAAGTCAGAGAACACATGTAGTTATAATTGTTTATGGTTAAACCCATGCTTATGCACCTTATTGCCTTGCTGTCTAACCCCTGCAGGACTTTAGACATTTTAACCAAACCCATACTGCTAGGAGCATGTTATAATAATTACTTTTATGCTACTAACCAATAGCAGCTTCTTTACTACATCCTAGTTTATGCAGAGCTGTAAGGCTAATCTAGGTTCTAAGTGCTGTTCTTCTTACTTGTAAGACGCATTCAGCCAAGGGTGTGGCTCTTTAGTTTCCTGTGCCTGGAAAAACTGAAGAAATTCCTGATAGTTTAGTGTAGACTGCAGGTTCATGCCCAATATACCAAGCAGACGTATGTACTCTTCATCTGTAAAGCTGAATATAAAGCTTTCCAGGAGACGTCGGAATTCAAGCATGTTGATAATACCATCACGGTTACTATCTGTTTTATGGAAGGCAGAGTACGGGTGCTAACAAGGAAAATTCAGTTTAGCATCAATGCTTGACCTTTTGGATGAAACAATAATTAGTTAGCTACAAGTATTAAAATGTAGTAGATTCATTCCAGATTTCTTTTCATAACAGGCAAAATGCATTGAGGCAGGGTAAGGGTAGACGACACAAACAATGGCTGATGCCAAGGCTTTACTTGAGAGGATGGCAGACGATGAGTTCAAACCCCAGTGGGGTCACAGACTCTGCAAATGGGGCCATGATTCCAAATAATATCTGACATACTTTGAAAGTCTTTGCAGCTGTCTGGGGCCACAGGATTATATTCAAATCTCAAAATCAAGGCACTTGAGGAAAATGTGTGGGAACCCACAGCTCTACAATGTTCAGATTACTTCTTTATAAAGCTGGTGTATGATATTCCATTATTGTCCTGAAGTGAGCGGAAGTATAACCCCTCAATTACAAACAGCCTCTCAACTGCTAATAGCTGTAGTGGGAAATGTTTTCCCTCTGGTGGGCCACTTTAAAAATTAGGGTGTGTGCGGAATGGAGGAAGAGGAGGGTCCAAATCATGGATCTGTGCAATAATCAACCCCCTATTTTTGAGTGCATACTAGGAATGGAAAAATTAGAATCAGATTAATATGATTCACTCAATGTTCATCAGAATCGGATTAATACAATCTACCCGATTTTCCCAATCCATCCAATATTCACTGGATTGGATTAATTCAGCGGTGCACTCTCTCACTCATTTCTCCTCCGATATTGCAATTTGCTAGGCTCTTTTTTGGCCAATTCACCATTTTAGGACTGCGGGTTTAGATTGATGAATGGCCCACTGAACTGAATAGTTTTGGTTTTCCAAAGTCAATGGGGGCCAGGGGGATACAATCCAGTTCCGATACTGATCCAATTCCAATTTTAAATCCTTTTTCCCATCCCTAGTGCATACCCTTATGTCTGCTCCCTTTCCCTGAGCTCACTCTTTTAGTGCTTGAGGGCAGTAACTGGTTCGATGGGTCAGTTCCAGAACTGGGAAGGACCCGAATCAAAAACAGGTACAGGTCAGATTTGGCCCACAGGCTAGATGTTCCCCATCTCTGGCTTATAGCATGGAAATCAACTTGGTAGCCATCCTGCAAAGCCTCCAAAAGCTTCACTAATCACCCACAGCCTCCCGTCAACTCTACAGTGAGAAATGGCCTTATTCCTACTCCCACAACTCATCAAGTGCCCAAAACACAAAAGTCTGGTATCACATTTGTATATGACAAAACCTGCCTCTATATACCTTTATCAGAATAAATTAGTCCTATGGGTGAGATGGAACATCTTTATATAACCACATATGAATTTTATTTTACATACACGGTAGAAATAAATACTCAACAATCAATATAAAATCAACATCACAATCAATAGACATTGAAGACCTCTGAATAATCAGTAACAATCTAACCTATAGACGAAATCATGGTATCTAATGGACAGTCCCACTTATTTATACTCCATCATATTTAACGAGTTCCTGAGTAACTTCACTCGTTTTGGAATGATCACTATCAAGACATGTATTAATCAATTTATGACAGTACAGGATAAACTCCGCCTTAGAACAGTCTTCTCAGTTGATGTCCCTCACCAAGGAGTTACAGATAAAGTAGATGTTGGTTGGTTACATCATGCTAATTTGCATGAATCAAAATGGTTATTTAATACAACACATATAAAGTAAATGATAGCTAAATTATATAAATATTTGTAATAAATAATTATTTATTTTTTACAAATTAATATTTGTAACAAATAAATAAATAAATAAATAATCAATCAATCAAATTTGGTAGTTATCCACTTACTCATCAGCTATAGAGTGATAAATATAAGATAATACCATAAAATGGAAATAGAATTCTCTTTTCTTTGCTCCTAAAGGGATACAAATAATACAATTTTTTCATGTAACTTACAGTCATCATTACCATTAACTCCTATTGATATTCTAAAAGAACCTGCTTCAATTGCTAAAGACTAAGCTACACTAGATTATTAAAACTCTCTACACAACACGCACTTAAACAGCATACAATTAATTACTAATGTAATATACTACAACAAACTTCACCCAATAACTTCTAATAGCATAATTTATCTATAACCATAAGTAAAATGTGCTGGAATTATTCTCCTAATTAGTCCTTTATAACTATAAGGAAAATGCAATAGCAATTTTGTCTATATCAATTCACATCTTGAATTGAGTACAGCTGATGAGTAAGTGGATGACTACTGAATTTGATTATAATTTGGTTATTTACTGCATATGTGTTGTATTAAATAACCACTGAGGTTCATACAAATTAATATGATGTAACCAACCAACACCTACATTAGCTGTAACTCCTTGGTGAGGGACATCAAGAGAGACTGAAAGGACTGTTTTAAGGCAGGGTTTATCCTGTACTGGATAAATGGATTGATACATGTCTTGATAGCGATCATTCTGAAACGAGTGAAGTTACCCAGGAACTCACTGAATATGATGGAGTATAAATAAGTGGGACTGTCCACTGGATGCCATGATTTCTTCTATAGGTTAGATTGTTACTGACTGATTATTCAGAGGTCTTCAAATTCTATTGATTGTGATGTTGATTTTATATTGATTGTTGAGTATTTATTTCTACAGTGTATGTACAATACAATTGATATATGGTTATATGAAGTCGTTCCATCTCACCCATAGTATTCATTTATTCTGATAAAGGTCAGGGACCTGAGTTGACTACGTTGCTGCAATTTGCAGTGATATTCACAGAATCAGCCAATCCTCGCAGAATCAGCCAATCCTGACCATGACCTGAAGGTAAATAGGCCCTTGAATTGTGGGTGGGTGAGGTATGAAGGCCCTATGTTTGCGTGAGGTAGGTGCTGAAATTCCAGAGGATTTGAGTTGTGTTTGATTAGCAAGGTTGTGATTCTATATCAAACCTATTGCAAATTTGCTTCCCAGCATGCATAGTTATGCAAATCAAGTTAATTATGCAAATATGAATGCTCGCAGTGAATTTGCAGAATTTGGCTTCACTGGCTGCAGAATTTAAGATTTTTTGGTGCAGTCAACTCGGGTCCCTGATAAAGGTATATAGAGGCAGGTTTTGTCATATATAAGTGTGATACCAGAACTTTGTGTTTTGTTCACTTAGTGTGTTGTGGTATTATTGTGGGGGTTTCCCCTGTTTTTTTGTTTCTCCACTTATTCCTACTCTGTCATAGCCTCAGAGAGAGACATTTCAATGGCCAATGGTCTTCTGGAACAGATTCTCTTCCATAAAATGGGCAAAAAAAGTCATAAGGCATTTATCAAATAGCTTTTCAGAATGAATTTGTTATAGGAATGTCAACATTTTTTACTATAGGGTGCTGGATTTTCATCTGAACCAGGGGATAATCTGAAATGTTGCTGCTCTAATTTGTGCCAGTGAATTAGTGCCAGGTTGCACTGAAATATTATAAGGAGAGTTAAACTGTTTTTTATTTTACAAATAAGTGTCATTCCTCTTATAGCATATGCAGCTATGCATTAGGGCTATTTCAATAGATAAATTCCAACAATAATTACTACATATATGAAGCAGATGTGGAAAAGGAGGTAACTGCTGCCACACTGCTAGATCTCTTGGCCGCTTTTGACACCGTGGACTACGGGCTGCTGTTGAGATGGTTGTGAGACCTGGGGGATCTGGACGGGACCGTCCTCAGGTGGTTCTGCTCATTCCTCTCGGGGAGAAGCCGGTGGGTGGTGTTGGGGGCTGAAACATCAAGCCCCCGGCCCTTGACCTGCGGTGTTCCGCAGGGTTCGATCCTGTCTCCGTTACTATTTAATGTATATATGCAGTCCCTGGAGGAGATCATAAGAGGGTTCGGGGTGCGATGTCACCAATATGCTGATGACACTCAGCTGTACCTCTCGTTTTCAACTGACCCAGGTCCTGCTGTCTCGATACTTTCCCAATGTTTGGAGGCCGTGGTTGATTGTATGCGGCAGATCAGACTGAAACTTAATCTTGATAAGACGGATGTGATAGTGGTGGGAAGGGCGAGGGGGCTGCTGGCTCCTCCAGTGGGGGTGGGGTGGGTCTGCCCACCTGTAGCCCAGCAGGTTCAGAGTCTGGGGGTGGTGTTGGATCCAGACTGCCGGCAGGTGGAGGCGGTGGCTAAAGCCGCTTTCCACCAGTTGTATCTAGTACGGAGATTCCGTCCATACATCTCTGGACCCGACCTGGCCACTTTCATCCATGCCTTCATCACCTCGAGGCTGGACTACTGCAACACGCTCTACGTGGGGCTTCCCTTGTTTCTGGTCTGGAGGCTGCAGCTAATGCAGAATGCGGTGGCCCGTCTCCTTACAGGGACGGGTCGGCGGGAGCACATAACACCTGTGCGCTGCACTTTGCACTGCTTGCCTATAGCGTACTGGGCCAGATTCAAGGTGTTAGTTTTGATCTATAAAGCCCTACACGGTCTCGGCTCCTCATACCTCGGGGACCGCCTCACCCTCTGCATCTCAACGCGATCCCGGGCACCTTCCTGGAAGTCCCCTGTGTTAGGCGGGGGGCCACAATGGAATGGGCGTTCTCGGTGGCCGGGCCGCGACTCTGGAATTCCCTCCCGGAGGAAGCTCGCCTGGCCCCGGGTCTGCTAGTGTTCTGCCGAGCTTGCAAGACCTGGCTGTTCACCCAAGCCTTTGGAGGGGAGGGTGGGAGGGAGGGGTAGGTTGGGGGGGAAGATACTTTAAAAAAAAATGTTTTAAAATTAATACGTTATGATTGTGATTGTTTTTAGTGTTGTAAGCCGCCCTGGGATGCCGTAGGCATGAGGGGGCGGCTAATAAATATAACAAAATAAATAATAAAATAAATAAATAAATAAATAAATATAGGAAGGAAGCCTTTACCTTAGCACTGAAACCCCCCTCTGCAAGGTCAATCCTCCTCCTCCCCTGGTCTAAAAAAAATCTTAAAATAGTTGAGTGGCTCCCTTAGCTGCCAGAGATGCGAACTCATAATGATCAGTCCACTTACCCTGTGTCTGAAAATGAATACCCAGGTACTTAAAGCAATTGAGTTGCTGTAAATAATGGTCATCAATAGGCCATTTATAGATCCTCCGGCTATTAGCAAAAACCACCACTTTGGATTTACTATTATTAATGGTAAATTTATTTTGGAGACAGCAATTTGCAAAAGCCGCTAGCTGCCTGTTCAAACCAATGCGCATTTGTGAGACAACTGCCAGGTCATCAGCGAACAGGAGGGCACCAATTGCTCTTGAAGCTAATTTTTTTGGGGGAAAAATCTATGATGGGCAAGCATAGTCATTACATCATTGATAAAATAGTTAAACAGCGATGGTGCCAGGATTTAACCCTGCGTAACTCCCAGCCCACCCACTATTTCCCATAAAAGGCTCCTGGTGACGGAATCAAATGCCGCCTTAAGAACTAAAAAAGCTACATACAATTTTCCAAATAGCGACCTATACTTCTCTGTCAAGTGGAACAAAATTAAACACTGCTCCAGAGTAGTTCGCCCCCTTTGAAACCCGCCTGCTCTGGGCATAGAATATTATTTTGTTCCATCCACAGGGTCAATCTATTCAACAGAAATTTTGCATATATTTTGCTGACCATGCTTAAAAGACTAATACGCTTATAACTTTCTGAGCTAGCACGAGAACCCTTCTTGTAGATCGGTATGACAACAGCTTTCCCCCATCCAGCTGGCACATTGCCTGAGTTATTTATTGCTGTGAATAGGGCTGCCAATACTGGAACCCAGCAATCCATGTAGGTCTTTATAAATTCGATTTGGGCCAAGTCCGGCCCAGGGGCCTTATGATTTCTAAAGTCCCTATAATTACTACTAACTCCTCTTTACTCATGGGTGGCCATACAGGTAGATGTTTACTTATTGAATCAGGAGGGAACAAATGCTCCGGACCCTCAGCAAGACCTGGGCTAAAAAACTCGTCCCAGGACTGCAAAGGGATAGGAAGAGACCATTCGCTCCTCTCCCTCTTCAAAGAACCACTGATCAAATGCCAAAAAGCCCTGGAGCTGTTAGATGTGCTTGCTGCCACAAGGGCCATCCATCTTTCCTCCCCGTAAAGATGCTTCCTCATTTTAACCATGTCTCTGTACTGTCTTTTAAGGGAGAAATAATGATCTGGAAGCTGAGACTTGGACCCCTGACGGTACTCCTGGTATACCGCCTTCACTTTCTGATGGGCCAATCTACACTCGGAGTCAAACCCGACCCAACTATGGTACCTACCACTCCCAGCTCTAAAACTAGATCGAGTCATGTCCTCAATATGATGTTGGAAGCAAAGGTTCAAAGAGTCGTAGGCATTCAAGATGGTCCGACTCTCTACCCCCCACCCCAAATACGTCATCGGCCCAGCCAATACAAGTCTCACTCTTCATCAAACACTCCAGCGATTGAGCCAACCACTGGTTCCATTTAGCTGGACGGTGACAGTCAGGGGTGGGGACAATGGGTGCAGTAGACAGCAAGGGTGGTTGAATCCACCGAGGGAACTTAAGGAACAGCGATAGTGGCATATGATCGCTTACATGGCAAGGGCCCACAAAAAAATCACCTAGGTACTCCAAAACATTAGGAGAAACCATCACGAAATCCACCACTGGATCCCTGCAGCCCAATTAAAGTAAACTCCCCTTCCTTGTCACTAAAACCCG
Organism: Sphenodon punctatus; assembly: GCA_003113815.1. Lineage (NCBI taxonomy): Eukaryota > Metazoa > Chordata > Lepidosauria > Sphenodontia > Sphenodontidae > Sphenodon > Sphenodon punctatus. Next base: position 296,150 of record QEPC01010648.1, on the reverse strand, counting down.
ATCCATTGATTATACACAGATTAAGCCCAACTATCAACTTTGCAAACCTAATACCCGAGGAGTTTATCTTCCCATCCTTAGAGGACCTCATGTTCAACTTATCTGATATAGGACAAGAGGAAAAGTCACAATGCATTCGGAGTGCCTCATCATCTGGACCCAATCTGGCATTAAAATCTCCTAGCATTAAGAAAGGGCCCTGGGATACTTAGCCAGTAAATTAGTGATCACACCTTCCATGCCTGCTCAAATCCCAATGTTAAACATGCCAGCATTACACAGCAGGATTCTAAGCAGGATAATCAGTTGAGCCCCAACCCACAGGACCAAACCAAGGGCAAAGGGTGGACACTTAATTTCTAGAATCAACGTAGCACCCAAATTCTCTGCCAGAAAACACCCTAGCCCACCACTAAGCCGAACTCTTGCATTGACTGAACTAGCCTGTAGGGAAAATGACTTAAAACCTTCCATCTCCAGCGTATCCTTGACCCAAGTTTCCTGGATAAATATAACCTGGAAGTTCCTCACATAAGACATACATTCCACATTCCCCCTACACGCCTGCCACCCAGACGAATTCCAACAACAAATTGAAAAAGATTCAAGTCCTTGGACCGAATATTGTCATGAGGTAACTGCCAAATAAGATTCTATTTGGGGTACTGATTGATGGGCCACAGGAGATAGCAATGGAATTTCCATTTGGACACAAACCTCAGGAGATTTAATTGGCAGGTTCACATGGGGCTCTTGAATTCCAGGATCAATCAAATCACTGCTGCCCTTGTCCAGCTGTAATGATGTGAAGGGGAGCGAAGGGACAGCCACATCCAGTATGTTACCCTCTGCTGGTTGTGCCTGTACAAGTGGGTCTGGTTCCATTGCTATTTTCAAGAATCTATCATTTATCGGAACATCATTTCCCAATCTTCCACGCCTTCTAGGGCTGCTGTGTCCAACCATAGGCTCTCTTTGATGGGACGGGTGGGGTAACTGCAACCGCCCATACCTTCCCCCATTATGTGCCCCATCCTGATACGAAGGATGCCCACTAGAGCTATGCAGTATCTCTCCCATCTGAACACCCCAGGAGAAAAAGACATCTGACTGAGACAATAATCGTGCTACCAGCCTAGGGGATCGAAAATAAACTACCAACCGCAGTTGGTAAGCTGAAGCAGGAAGACATTGATAGAAACTAATTTGTTCCATTGGGATTGGGTAGCCAGCAATAGCTGACAAATGGCAAAGTATATCCCACTTAGATCTCCACTTGGGAAAAAAGCCATTAGGTAATGGTGAAATTTTTAAAGAGATGGCTCTATTATTTAACCTAATTTGTCTTCTATATAAGGAGCCACTATTATGCCCCTGCTGGCTCTAAAAAAGGATCCTAGAGGCAGAACCCCGTGGTCTAACTGGGGAGTCATTGTTCTCACCCTGGGACCACAAAGATGTACTAGTCTGGCCACGAGGATCTAGAGCCCTAACAAAGGTCCTATGGGTGGCTCCCCGAGCTCTAACCAACGATATGATGCTCTCACCCTCAACCGGCTTAAAGGGGGTTTCCTTGGCAGCTGAGATAGTCCTAGGAACTTCTTCCCATTTCGACAACCCCCTATTTAGGGCCCCTGACCTATATTCCACAATAAATCCCTCAACTTTCTCTAAGTGCTGTTTCTGAGCTTGCAACAACTTTGTAATCATATCTAATTGCCCAATCAATTTCTTAATAAGATCCCTATCAAGAAACATTGGTTCCCCATTAACTCCAACGATACTGGATCTGTGGGGTCAAACAGCTGGGGAATACCACTACTGGAAAGTTCTTCCCTACTCGCAAAAGTTGGGTCCAAAGAATTTTCTGAGTGAAAGGATTGGTTACTATATTGGTTTCCTCCTTTCTCCAACTGAGATAGCTCTCATTGGGGCGAAGGGAGGCTTGCTGACCTTGTTCTAATTAAACCATCTCCTACCACAAGCTCCTCACCCTGTGGCGCTAAAAACCTGTCCAGTTTTAGTTGTTTAGAGTGTGATAAGTCCACAACAGCAGAGTCTCCTTGCTGACTCCTTTTCCTGGATATTATAACAAGATAAAACCCCAAACAAATATATACCGCTTATACCCAACTCGCCAGGCAGAGTAAATCACAATTCAAGACAATTGGCCTCCGCAGGATCACCAAATCGCTCCAGCTGACTATTAGTCTTAATCTTGATCGTATCTTGAATGGGGAGCCTCAAGTACTATGAGCAAATGTTTACCTCCAGTTAGTAATGAAGGCCAGCCCCTTCCGGGAGAATAACACCATCAAACTGCAAAGCGAAACGGAGACCAGGCACTTCTCCGGCGCCTGAGGTTGCGCGCACAAGGGTGCGCCCTTGCGCATGCAGCCCTTAGGCACGCCGCCCATGGTGCTGCTGTGGGCTCATGTTGCCTTTACGGGCTGGACCCGGAAGTTGTGCTGGTCCAATCGCCTCCAGCTGCTAGGCGCTCTGTGTTCCACCCGTTGTCACCAGCAGCCACACTCTGGTAGGCCTGTTGCTCCTACACTCCCTCTGCTAGTTCGTGGCGCTGCCATGGGCTCACGCTGCCTTTAAGGGCTGGACCCGGAAGTTGCGCTGGTCCAATCACCTCCAGCTGCTAGGCACTCTGTGTTCCACCCGCTGTCACCAGCAGCCACGCTCCGGTAAGCCTGTTGCTCCTACGCTCCCTCTGCTGGTTTGCCGCCGTGAACGTCTGATCAGTGGCATCCAGATTTTCACCACAGTCAATTACCCAGAGGGACCGAAGCCAACCATGCTTCCAGAGGTTGGGACGGGACCATCCCTGGAAGCGTGGTGAAATCGATTCCCACTGGGAAACCTCCAAAAATAACGAATGAACACCAACCACTAGGTGAAATCAGAACAAACAATCCCCAGTCGTGGCGAGAGCACGCAGCGTTGCTGCTAGGCAACGCGCAACACACAGATGGGGGGAGGGAGATTTAAAGGGCACACAGCAGCAGGGAAATGTGGTGGGACAGAGAAAGATGGAAGGGAGTGAAGAGCGGAGGCAAGCAAGGCAGGGGGGAGGGGGAGAGGGGGAGGGCACAGGGGGCACTGTATGGACAATAAACACGAGGTGTAGCTACAACAACAGCTCTATAGACTGCTTCATGGTAACAGGAAGGGAGAACGGGATCAGATCGGCTGCGGGCCGGTGTGTGCCTGCAGACAGTGCCCTTCCTCTGGGTGCACCTGCGCTCCCATCAGTGCGGTCCACAGCTGGTTGCCTTTTGTCATAATCTCCCTGCTATCAGTGCTTGCTGGACATTCTGTGCGCTCGGTTCCTGCAGCTGTGCTGGGTCCACTCCCCACGCATCACTCTCTAGCTGTGCCTTGTTGCGGCCTGCGGCCTTACTGTGTGTTCTTGGAGCTCCCCTGCTTCCCTCCCCAGCCCACATGGGATCGTGGGGCCCCTCTTTCCTTGCTGCTCAGGCCCTCTGCTTAATGGACCATGGCCGGCTGTGCTACCCCGGGGCTCCCGTGCCCCAGTTCGCCTGGCGCCCCCCATAGCTGGACTGTCCGGGAGACTATGGCCCTAGCTGACCTGTGGCAGTCCCCAGCCGTGCAACTGCTCCTGTGCTGTCTGGATACCCTCTTTGGTGCCTATGCGAGTCTGAACTCCGGCCTTCGGTACTATGGCTATGAGGCCGGCGCTCGCGATTGCCGGCTCCATGCAGAGGTGTTGGGTCTCCGTCCCTTTCCCGATGGGTGCATTCCAGAGATGAGGTGCTCACATGTGGCGTGGTCCGTGGCGGAGATCGTGTCCGCCCTCTTGGTCTGTGACCTGGCTGGGTTCACAAGCTGTCTGGAGGAGGGGGGCCCTACCCTGGCTGTTTCCTTCTTCAGCTGAATCCACAGGGCCTGTGGCTACCAGCAGTCGTGTGGGGCACTGTATTACCGCCTGTTGAAGTTTGGGCACCTGCCATGGCCCCCAGCTACTGACTATACCTTGTCGGAGCCCACCGAACCGGAGCTGGCAGCACTGGCTGCTGTGTGATCCCGTGCTGATGTTCAGGTGTGGCTCACCTGCCCAGATCCGTTTGAGGCCTATTATCTCATTGCCCACCACATGGCGGGGTTGGGCTATCGCCAAAGCATGCTTCCGTGGCCCCACTATGTGCATCTGGTGGGCCAACCAGCCCCAGCCCCCTTTGTGACCCCGTGCAGCTGACTGTGAGGCCCCCTGTGTCTTCGGTGTGATGGATGACAGCCCCAACGTATGCTCCCTGCACCTCCCTGCTGGCTCGGGGCACTGGCCGCTTGCTCCGCGCCATTCCAGCCTTGTGGCTGGGTCGCTTGTCTCCATTCCGCTTGCCTGTGTCGCTGTGCCCCCCTTCATGGACACCCCCTGTCCTTTGCTGCCTGTGGTGTTCCTCTCCATGCCCGGCCCCCCTTTGGCTGGTTCCTGCTGCCTGACACTGCTACTGCCTCTCCCCATGGTGTACCCCTCCCTTGCATGGCCACCTGCTCACCTGTGTCTGTGCCCGACCCCCCTGACCCCTGGGTGCCTCCATGACTGTGCAGGACTTCGGGCCACTGGACAGCGCCTCCCGGCTTCCTCGGGGGGGAGGGGGATGCATGTGCTTCACGCAGGCTCCTGCTCACATCCATCCCCAGCTCTGCTTCTGCATCAGCGAGGGGGATCCTTGCCATCTGGACCTGCCTCGGCTTGTGTGCCCTCCCCCTGTGACCCTGCTCCATCCCTGTGGGGACCCGTGTCTAGGGCTGTCTGTGTTGCTGTTGGGTGGCCCGTGCTGCCTGTACTGTCAGTGGGGTTCTGGGTGCCATTCACCATGTCCTGGCCTGCTGCTGGCCCAGTCCCTTCCCCTTCTTTGGCCCCTCCCCCCCATGTTCGTGGTGCTGTGTGTGTTGACCTTCCCAGTGTGCTCCCCCTCTTCCTTCCTTTCCCCTTCGGGTGTGTTTGCGCCCGTGTGTGTGTGTGGTCTATGTTCTGCTGTGTCCTTAACTTCCCTGTGCCTGTCGTGTGCGCCGCCTCTGCCGCTCTCCTCCCCCTCCCTTCCCATTTCCCTTGTGTGGGCGTTGCCGTCTGGTGCTTTTGGCTTCCTTTGCCCTCAGTCGGAAATGTCTTCCTCCCGCCCCAGTTTCTTCTGGGTGTTCTGGCCATGGTCCAGAATCGGCGTAATGTCTGTTGCGTTGCCCCGGGCCATGGTCCATCCGTCCATTTCCCTGCCATGGTCCCGCTCCCGTCACGTCTGTTCGGGGCTTTCCTGGGCCGGGGGGGGGAGGGGGTTAGCTGGCTTGCCATGGTTGGGAATCCACTGTGGTGACCCGGGACCGTATAACGTCTGAAATTACCCATAGTTTAGTTTTAGGCTCTGATCGGCAGCAGATCATAAGAACAAAGTTGAACTGGTGTGAATATTTTTGTTTAAATTTGAACTTGATGAATTTTGCATATTTGAATTTATAAATTTGTATTCAAATTTGTGTACATGCTTGCATATTCCCATGTGGTTGGGTTTATTCATTATTATTTTGTTATTGGGGGTATTTGGTAATTCCTAACACTTGGAACATGGTTTTTGCTGTTACTAGTTTTGATTAGCCCAGAGTTAAACACAATAAAGTTATTTGCTTTTGGTCTCAGCCAGAGTGGGCAACCTTTTCTCTCCTGTGGTCCACTCTGAAAATTAGTACAAGCTCTGTAGGCCAGACACCAGTTGGAGGGGGTGTGTGCTTAAGGGACAGGAGGATTAATGGGAGAGTTCAGATTATGAATCTATAGCATGGATCTATCCAATATCTTTGAATGCATGCCCTCATTTCTGCTCCATTCCTCTGAGCTCAGTCTTTTAGTGCTTGGGGGAAAGAGAATGGAACCATGGACTAGATCCAGGAATTGGAAAGGGGGCAAATAAAAAAAAAGCCATGAGCTGGATTTGGCTTGTGGGCTAGAGCTTCCCCACCCTTAATCTAAGCCAAGTAAAAAGATTAAAAATAAAAATTCCAATAAATCCAAGTAAATCAAACTAACCAAAGTTCTATCCCAAATGAAAATAACAAGAACTCCTAAAACCCAAAGGTGAACCAAGTCCAAAAGGGTGTGAATCCAAATTTGATACCTGTTAAAGGAAATTAAATCTGAAATGGATTCATAAACTCCTTTGTATTTTAAATTTCCTTTTCATTAGTAATATTTATCACTGCATTTAACTCAGGGGAGATAAGCACCTCCTGCCAGCATGCCCAGAGTCAAATAGGTATCATCTCTTCAAGGTCCAATTTTTGTCTACTACAAATAGAAACGGCAATGCAGCCTTCATTGAACATGAGTCTGATCCTCCAAATCCTTGCTTCATGAATGGAGATACCCGCATGAAAAAGGAACTCAGTGCACCAGTCTGCTACTATTAAAATGTGATTTAATGCTTTCTCAAATTGTGGTTGTGATACGAGTGTTGCTGAAAGCAGTGAAATGCTGACAGGTAAAATGTTTAAATGCCCATCAGTCAGACAGACACTTTTGAAGATTTTAGCTGGAACCCCAGGATGTCATTTTTAGTGAAGCTCTTCTGTCGATAACTGCTCATAAAGACAAACTTCAAACAATGACATAAATATTTTGGGAAACATAACAATTAGCTACACTGATTGTTGATACACGGAGAAGCAGTAAATCAAGAGCTGCATTTATTTACCCCATATCCTTCCATCAGTTTATCATTCATCTGGCTAAGACACTCTTCGGCTGTCATGAAGTGAAATTTCGTGCTATTTACTCGGTGGTTTGGACTGTGATATAACGTAGCTCCTGGGCCATTCAGTCTGGTATCTGAAACAATTAAAGCAGGCTAAAGCAATTTGTGACTTGCATTTTGTGTGTGTGTGTGTGTGTGTGTTATGCATATTGGGTGAATGGAAATGATACTGGGGGTCAAGCTGGCCTGCATCAAGAATCACAAGTTAGAAAGACCCCACCCAATACCTTGGGTCCGAGATGTTCCCTACTTCAATAGCAATATATTAGTCTGGATATTCCATTGTAAAATCATGGTATTTTTAGGCACTAGAACAAGTTCTTTAGATCACTGCTAGAGGTTTCTACATCTTTTTCTGTACAGTTGGATTTATGGCAACTAAGCTGCCTATAGCTTGAAAAAATTGGAAAATAGTACCAATAAAATGTATTAAACTCTCATATATGGCATGTACTGAAAGCATAATGTTACATTTTACAAGCATTCAGAGTGTTTGAAAAAATGTACTTAGCAAGATGTATTTCTATCCAGAGTGGAAGAATACATGAGGGTGTGGTGTGATTGAAAAGCTTTAGAAATTATTCTGAAACAACTTACTTTGGAGTTCAAAGGGACTATGCCAAAGAGAATGGAGACTAGGGGTGATTTCAGACGTTACGAGATCACGGTGAAGCACACTGAACCACGCTCAACCCCCCCGCGGGGCCAAAGGGCCCGGAACGTCTGAACGGCGTGCGCCAGATGTTCATCACGCTCAATACCCACATGGGGTCAGTTTGAACCACGCTTCCCGGGCTAGCCGGGGGAAGGTCTCGGGAAGCGTGGTCAAACCAACCCCCACAGGGAACCAAGCAAAAGTAACGTCTGGACGCCAATCCCCCAGCGGAACCAAAAAAATGGAGCCCCGGCCGGGGACGAGGCACGCAGCGTCGCTGCCAGGCAACCAGCACCAACACAAACACCGGAGGGAGATTTAAAGCGAGAGCAGCAGCAAGCAAGCGTGGCGGGATGGAGCGAGGAGGGAAGCGGAAGAGACCGGAGGCACGAACAGCGACAGCGGCGGCACAGGAGGCGGAGGACGTGCAGCCAGGCCCAGCGATGCAGGCGGAGGGGGCACAGGTGCAGGAAGGGGGCACACGGGAGCACCCGACCAGGGAGGCGCCCCGGGAACACCAACCACAGCTGCAGCCGGGTCGCGCCGCCCCGGGGACAGCGGCCGGAACAGGCCCACAGGAGGCACCCAGGAAACGGGTAAGGGCACCCACTGGGAGGGGAACAGGGGGCACAGGGGAACCCCCTGTGGAGGGGGCCGGGGGGACCCCGGGCGGAAGGCAGGGGGGCAGGGGGACCCCGGGCGGAGGGCAGGGGGGCAGGGGGCCCCCGAGAGGGCCCACACCCTCACCCAGCAACCAACCACCCCCCTTCCCCCCCCCAGACACGAAAGTCGGCCCGGGCGGACGAGCCCCAGGAGGAGCCCGGCCCCCGGCCCCCGGAGGCGCACCCCCAGGAGGAGGTGGAGGAGGAGCAGAGGCAGGTGCAGCAGGAGCTGCACCGGGAGGAGGAACAGCAGGGGCCCAGCCGGAGGAAGGCCTATCACAGAGGGGGACAGTGGGGCCTCCAGGAGACCCGGGACTTCATACGGATCTGGGGGACCCTCGAGTACCAGGTGGAGCTCGCAATAAACCAGCGCAACGAGCATGTCTACCGGGACATCGTGCGCGACATGGAGGCGGCGGGGCACGAGCGCACTGTCAACCAGTGTCGCTCAAAGGCCAAGGAGCTCAAGAGGGGGTACAAGGCCCTCAAGGACAATAACAGCCGCTCCGGCCACGGGGCCCGCACCGCCCCCTACTACGATGCCCTGGACCGCATCCTTCACATGAAGGGCTCCATAGTTGCCCCACGCCTGGTGGGCAGCGCTGTGGTCCAGGGCAGGGAGCGGGCCGAGGTACCCCCTCCCCTCGCCGCCCGCCCGGTAGACACGAGCTCAGGGGACCCCCACCCCCAGGAGGACCACCCGGGACCCGCAGAAGCCCCAAGGCCCCCCCCCAGCAGCAGCCCGGAGACATCCCAACGCCGGGCCGGCCAGGCGGAGTCGGAGGTCGGCACCTTCACCACCCTCAGCCAGTGGTCCCAGGGGGAGCACTCCCAGGGTGAGGCGCCGGCCTCCGAAGGCTCGGAGACGGACATAGAGGGTAAGCGGGCCCCCAGGGCAGGGGGGGGCACGACCAGGGGGCCGGTGGCAGGGGCGGGGGTGGGGGCCCTGCTGCAGGGGCCACAACCAGCCCCCTTCACCCGCTCCCCCCTCTCCCGCCCGCAGGACATGGGGAGCCCCAGGACCGGGCCAGCGAGACGGTGCAGGCCCCCGCGGAGGGCACAGGAGAGCAGGTGCCGGACCCAGGTAAGGCGGGAGGGCTGGGATTGCGGGAGGGCCCCCCGGGCGCCAGCCCAGGGGGGCCTCTGGCCTCAGTGGGGGAGGGGGGGCAGGGGGCCCCGGGACCCGACCCCGCTAGGGGACAGGGCCCTGCACTGACCCACCCGCCCATTTCCACAGGGCAGCCCCCGCGCGCGGCGCCTCCGCCGGCCGCGGCCCCAGCCCAGCGGATGCGGGAGTACCGGGCGCGGGTCCGCAGGCGCAGGGAGGAGCAAGCGGAGGACATCGTCCGCAGGGCGGAGGAACAGGGGGAGCGCATGATCGCCTCCGTGGACCGCATGGAGGCGGCCATAGAGCGGTCCATGGAGAAGGCCCTGGAGACAGACCGCCGGCTGGAGGCGGAGGTGCGCCTGGAGCGGAGGCGGGAGCGCCGGGAGCACCAGCGGCAGCAGGGGCTGCTCAGGGGCCTCCGGCAGGACATACAGGGCATGGTGCGGGAGCACAGTGCCAAGATGGACAGGTCCCACGACATTGGGACCTCCCTGCTCCTGCATGCGGGCACCATGTGTGCCTACGTGATGGCCGGCGCACCTCCGGGTGCCCTGCCCGCCCAGGTCCCCATGCCGGGCCCCTCGGCGCCCCCGGGCCCAGCCCTGCCGCCCCTGGCGCCCCCCCGGCCCCAGGGCCCTCGCATGCGCCTCCCAGTGCCCCCGGGCCTCCGGAGGGTCCAGCCCCCCCGGGGCGCGACCGGGGCACCGGGCACAGCTGCCCATCCGCCGCCCGGCCCCCTGCCGGGGCCGGGACCGGCCCAGGACACGGCAGGGGACACGGACAGTGGGGGGGAGGGGAGCTCCCAGAGCTCGGTGGGCCCAAGCGGCCGCACGAGGGGTCGGCCCAGGAAACGCGGGGGGATGGTGGGAAGGGGGGGGAGGGGGAGGGCCACATGAGGGCGGGTGGTGGACGGGGTCACGGGGACGGGGGTGGGGAGGGGGCACAGGGTGATTGTGTGCACTGTGTGGGCAATAAAGTGTTGTAAAGAGACAGTTGTCCCCGGCCCGTTTGTGGGGGGGACAGGGCTGTGGGACCGCGTGTACAGGGGCATGGGCACGGAACGGGGGGTGGGGCCCCCAGGGGCGGGAAGGCCCTCACAGCGGGCCCCCCCGGGCGATGTGGGTTGCAAGGGCGTTCCGGATCCTTTTGGCATACCGGTACTCCCGGGGGTTCCCTGCGTTCACGTACAGGGGAACAGGACCGGGGGGCCGGTGGGGCTCGGGGTACTCCAGGGCCGCCCCCTCGGTCTCGCACACATTGTGCAGAACGCAGCAGGCACCGATCACCAGGGCGGAGGTGGGGACGGTGAAGTCCAGGCGGCCAGCTAGACTCCTCCAGCGCTGCTTCAGGGCCCCGAAGGCACGCTCCACCACGGTCCGGCTCGCACACAGGCGGGTATTGTATACCTGCTCCGCAGGGGTGCTCGGGACAGGGTAGACCTTCATCAGCCAGCGGGTCAGGGGGTAGGCGGGGTCCCCCAGGATGCAGGGGGGCATGGGAACACCCTCGATCCACCTCATGCCCATGTCCGCGAAGTCCCCCCGGTACATGCGGGCATAGAAGGGGGAGATGGTCATGATCCTGGCGTCGTGACTCCGGCCGGAGTTGCCCGTGTAGATGTCTATGAAGCGGGCCCGGTGGTCCACCACCCCCTGCAGGTGCAGGGAGTAGTATCCGTGCCGGTTCACATACTCCAGGGCCTCCCCCGCGGCCGGGCGCAGGATCTCGATGTGTGTGCCGTCCACGGCTCCGATGCAGTTCGGGAAGCCCCCGGCCGCGAAGCCAGCCATCACAGCGCCCTGGTCCAGGAGCTGGATGGTCCTGTCGAGGAGCACGCCCTCCACAGCCTCGCACACATCCCGCACGATGCAGGCGACCGTGCTGAGCCCCACCCCGAAGTGCTGGGACACGGAGCGGCAGGAGTCGGGCGTTGCGAGGGCCCAGACCCCTATGGCCACCCGCTGGACCATGGGGATGGGCTCCCGCATGGAGGTGTGCTGCCGCTCCAGCCAGGGCGTGAGGAGCTCCGCTAGGCGCAGCAGGGTGGCCTTGCCCATCCGGAAGTGGGACCCCCACTCGGCCTCCCCCCAGTGGGCCTGGGCCCGCTCCCACCAGGCCTGGGGCCGCTCCGTGACCCATAGGCTCCGCGCTATGGGCATAGCCAGCAGCGCTGCCCGGCGGAGGGTCTGCGTTGCCCAGCGGAACCGCCTCGCGGCCCCTCGGAGCGCAGCGGGCCGGGTGAGGCTCCGGCAGGCGGCCAGCCACGCCCCCCAGGCCCGGCGCCGAGCCCTGAGCCGGCCACGGACTCTCCTGCGGGCCTGCTGGCCCCGGAGGCGCACGCCAGCCCGCAGGGCCAGGACATAGCGCAGGCGGACGGCCAGGTGCACCCTCTCGGTCAGGAGGCACAGCTGCTCAGTGTGGTCACGGTGCCACTCAGCCGCGAGCGCGAGGAACATCCAGTTCCCACCTGCCCTATCGCGCTCCATGGTGCTGGGGCCCCGGTGGGGGCTGGGAGCGCTTATGCCGGCCCGGTGCTGGTGGCCCCGCCCGGGGGTCGGCCTCGCGGCCCTGCGCGCGCCCTGTGCCGGTGCATTCCGGCTGCTCCCGCCCCCAGCACCCCGGGCCCCCTCCCCTCGCTGTTTGTAGCGGGATGGCCTTGAAGGTGCGATTAGGCAGACAGAGAGCTCGCTGTTGTTCTCTGCAGCTGTGCCGGGCCCGCACCCCACGCCTCGCTCTGTTGTGCTACAATGTTGCGGTGCGGGCCCGTGTTCCCTGTCCCGGGGGCCGGGCCGAGCCTCTCCCGGCCCTGGGCAGTCTGTGTGCCCTCCGGGCTCCGTGTCCCATTCCCTGTTGTGCTGGACCATGGCTGGCTGCCCATCCATGGGGCTCCCGCTGTCCGGCCCCCAAGGGGCCCCCCATATCTGGGCCTTCCGCGAGACCATGTCTCTGTGCGACCTGTGGCACACCCCTGCCGTGCAGCTGCTCCTGGCCGGGCCGGGGAGCCGTGCAGGTGCCTACGAGAGCCTGAGCTCCGGGCTCCGTTACTTTGGCCATGTGGTGAGCGCCCGTGATTGCCGGCTGCATGCGGAGGCCCTGGGGCTGGCTCGTTTCCCCGAGGGGCGCATCCCGGAGGTGCTGTGCGCCCATGTGCCCTGGAGCGCCTCGGAGACCGTGTCAGCGCTGGTGGTGTGTGGTCTGGGCGCCTACTCGGAGTGCCTGGCCGAGGGTGGCCCTGCCTTGGCCGTGACCTACTTCTCCTGTGTTCACGGGGCCCGTGGGTACCAGCGCACCCGTGGGGCGGCGTTCCAGCGGCTTCTGGAGCTGGGGCATCTTCCGTGGCCCCCTTCTGCTGCCTGCTGTGTGCCGGAGCCCTCCGCGGTGGAGATGTCATCCCTGTTGGCGGTGTGGGCGCGTGTGGATGTGCAGCTGGCCCTCACCATGCCCGATCCCTTCGAGGCCTACTACCTGATCGCCCACTACATGTCCTTGCAGGGGTACCGCCGGGGCATGCTGCACTGGCCCCACCTGGTCCACCGGGCGGGCCACCCGGGCCCTGGGGCCAGCGGGGCCCCCGGCAGCGGCCCGTGAGCCCCGCGTCGCTGGCCTGCCCCCCCCGGCGTGGTGCCCCCGTGTGGGCTCCCGCCCCGGCCCGGGGGGGGGCCTGGTCCCCGCTGGCCGCTCCCGACCTGCGGACCCCACCTCGGTGAGCTCCCGCCCGCCTCGCTGCTTGCTGCTGCCCCTGGCCGTGGTCCTGGGCCCCCTCCATCCCCGTGACTCCGTGGGTGCTGCCTGAGCGTCGCTGGTGCTGCGGAGGAGCACCGCTGGACCCGGCTGCCCTGCCTGTGCCAGCCTTTGACTGTGGGGCCCCCTTCCTCCTCCTCCTGGCGCCCCTCCGCCGGCCTCGCTGTGCTTTGGGGGCCCCCAACGTGCCTTGCTCCGGGGGTCCCCCCCCCCCTCCGAGACTGCCTCTGTTCCTGTGGGGGCACCTCCTTGGACTGGACTGGACTGGGGTGGCGTGGGGGTGGGGGTTGCTGCTGTCTGTGCCTTGCCCCGTGGTGGTGCCCCCCCCTCCCTGCCGGTGTTCCGGGTGGGGTGTTCCGGGCGCCCCTCCCCCCCTTCCCGGCCTTTCCCTGGTGTGTGTGTGTGTGTGTGTGTGTGTGTGTGTGTGCCCGGGCGTGTGGCCGTGCATTGTGCCCCGCTGCGGGACCGCTGTGTGAGCCGGCTGTCAGCCTGTTCTCGCTCTTCCCCCCTCCCTTCCCGTTTCCCTTGTGTGGGCGTTCCCTTGTGTGCCTTGTGGCTTCGTTTGCCCTCAGTCGGCCATGTCTGTGTCCCGCCCCTGCCCGGTGCCTTGTGGGGGTTTAGCGCCCGCCGGGGGTTCGGCTGCACGTCTGTTGTGCTGCCACGGGCCGCGATGGTGCGGCCCGGTTCCGGGCCGTGGTCCCGTTCCCGGCACGTCTGTTTGGGTCGTTTTCCAACCCCCGGCCGTGGTTGCGCTGTTCGCCCCCCCTGGTGGTTCGCTGTGGTGAACCGGCCGCCCGTAACGTCTGAAAGTACCCTAGATTTCAGCTTTTACAAGTGTTTGTTTAGGAAAACTTGTATAGTTCACTTTAGATGTACAACAACAACAACAGCAACCACTACAGAAGTAATAAGCAAGAACAATAATTAACAGTATTGTGCCTGAGCAAACTCCATGCATTAATAATTTAATAAAGAACTATAATTTGGAAAGCACAAAATTAGACAAAAATGCTGTTTTGCTCACCTCCACTGTGCAAAGGGAATTACATGCAATTTTGTAACATAGTTGGTCCCTCATCTGAGAATGGAAGAGGTTCATTATAATCCTACTGATTAGTGATTAGTATCTAAATCACTGACCAATAAAACTCTAGCATATAGTGCTGAGAGAAAGAAGTCCCTACTCTTCCATGAAAGATGTGAATTATGTTGTCATTAAATCCTTGGCTACCTTCAAATACGGCTACAAAATCATGATAGCTCAGCCCTCCATTTGGGAATCCTAATTTCTCAGATAGTAGGTTAAACTGATCATCATCCATAGGCACACCATGATCTTCCAATACCTGTCAGAGTAAAGAAAGAAAAAGAAAGTTAATTATTACTCATCAAGCCATTCTTTCATGTGGAAGTCTTGCTCTCTGAGTATTTATTTTCAAGTCAGTTTCTCCTGAATATTTTCCTTTTCTGTTCATATTTATGGTAACTGGTTTGTTATATTTGGAACTACAAGAACTAGATCTTCATTTAAGAAAAAAAACCCATGTTAAATGGTGTTTTTGACAATGTTTTATTAAAAAGATGGATCAATGGCAGGCTTGAGATTTACATGTGACTTGCAGATGAGAAGTGTCAGATAAAAACAATAAAAAAACCAATTCCAAGCAGATTAACAGACTGTGAAAAATCCACAACTTGTCTGAAACTGCTGTAGATTTTGTTGTGCCAGCCTTTGTAAATCCTATATTAGAATTGTTCCTGGATCACGCAGCCACAAACTGGTTCCCAACAGAAGTAGAATTTTAGTACAGACCTCTTAGAGCACAGTCCTTACGCATCTTAGTGCCAGCACTAGACCTTAGTGTGTACATGATTCCCACTGAAATTAGTAGGACTTGAATTGGTGCGGAGGGCAAGCAGTGGTGCTAAACAGTATTGAGGATCACCTCTACACATTGTTAATCTTCTACCTCTAACTGTATTGAGGAAGGAAGACAATGTAATTTCCTGATTTGTGGCTTCATGGCTAATAGATTTAATCAAAACTGGCAACATCAAGCATTCAAAGAGCATCAGCCAGGTCTTCCAAAAATCATAAAATTAGCTAAAAATTATAAGTCTTTTAAAAGTAATGCATTGTTAGCAGAACTGGTCAAATTCAACAAAAATAAACATATTTCATAGGTTGAAAGGGAGCTGTTATGTTTTGGTGGCTAGAGTAGGACCTAGAGGTGGAAGACATGACTTCATGGCCTACCTCTGCCATAGATAAGAACATAAGAAATGCCATACTGAGTTAGACCAATGGTCCATCAAGCTCAGCATCCTGTCCTCTGACAATGGCCAATCTTGATCACATGGGAGAAGAACCAGCAGTCACAATGAGCAATCCATTCCCCATTGTTCACTTCCAGCTCCCGACAGTAAGAAGTTCATCCCGTAAGCTACTTGGTTAATAGTCATTAATGGACCTACTCTCTAAGAACTTGTCCAGTTCTTTTTTAAACCCAGCTATACTACTGGCCCTGGCAACATCCTCTGGCAACAAATTCCATAGGTTAATTATGTGTTGAGTGAAAAAGTACTTCCTTTTATTTGTTTTAAATCTGCCAGCAGCTAGTTTCATGGAGCGTACCCTAGTTCTAGTACTATTTGAGAGGGTAAATAACCGTTCCCTATCTACTCGTTCCATACCACTCAAGATTTTATAAACCTCTATCATGTCCCCGCTCAGTCTTCTCTTTTCCAAGCTGAAGAGACCCAGCTTGTCAAGCCTCTCTTTGTACGGAAGCTGTTCCATACCCTTTATCATTCTCGTTGCCCTTCTCTGTACCTTTTCTAGTTCAGCTATGT
>QEPC01010648.1:215771-279482 GCA_003113815.1 Sphenodon punctatus | reverse complement strand
ATAGGTTACAAATTACTAACAGTAGGTCTGCAATTTCATATTTGAGTTCCTTCAGAACTCTGGGGTGAATACCATCTGGTCCTGGTGATTTGTTAGTATTTATTTTGTCAATTTGCTCTAGGACCTCCTCCAGTGTCACGTTGATTTGTGACACCTCTTCCAATTCATCACTTACAAAGTAAGGTTCCAGCATGGGTATCTCCCCAACATCCTCTGCAGTGAAGACCGAAGCAAAGCACTCATTCAGCTTCTCTGCAATGTCCTTTTCCTCCCTAAGCACCCCTTTCAGCCCCATGTCATCTAACGGTCCAATTGACTCTCTAGCAGGCTTCCTGCTTCTGATGTACTTGAAAAGGTTTTTATTAATTTTAGTATCTTTAGAAAGTTGCTCCTCAAATTCCTTTTTGGCCTGCCTTATTCACTTTTTACATCTACTTTGGCAACACTTATGTTCTTCTTTATTTACCTCATTGGACTCTCTTTTCATTTTTTAAAGGATGCCCTTTTGGCTCCAACAGCTTCCTTCGTCTCACCATTTAGTCACACAAGCAGACGTTTGGTCCTCTTCCTGCCTTTCTTAATTTGTGGAATACATTTAATCTGAGTTTTCAAGAGGGTGTTTTTAAATAGTCTCCACGCTGCCTGGAGACTGGACAAATTCTTAGAAGATAAGTCATAGGTCCTAATGTCAACTTTGATATTTGTCAAAGTTGTTCAGGAAATGTGACCTCTTGACTGTTGGCCACTGTCATAGAAAGGGTGTTGGGCTAGATGGACCACTGGTTTAACCCAGAATGGTACGTCATATAGGCTCACTGTGCACCCTTAGGTCATGCAATTTTTCCCAGTCTGCCAAAGGCACTTTTTACATGGACACCCCCCCATCCCCATGGACGGTGTCGTCCTTGTGAAGGCTGCCGTGGATGGGTGGGCATCCGTTGGAACACCGCGATGGGTGGGTGGCAGGGGCGCGTGCGTGTGTGCTCCCGCTCTCCATCGACCTCTACCTATCACCCACACA
Source organism: Sphenodon punctatus (assembly GCA_003113815.1). Lineage (NCBI taxonomy): Eukaryota > Metazoa > Chordata > Lepidosauria > Sphenodontia > Sphenodontidae > Sphenodon > Sphenodon punctatus. The sequence goes on along the minus strand of QEPC01010648.1, from coordinate 278,461 downwards.
CAGAGCAACATGTGCCAATGGCGGATGCTGCATGCATGGAGATGGGTGGAGGTGGGTGTATGTCCAAGGAAACAGTCCCACGCACCGCCCACCCATGGCCCCACACACAGCGGCCCATTTGAAAAGGGCCATAGAGTCATGGCCAAAGATAACTATGTGAGAATACTAAAGCAGGATGAATACCTTCAGCCAACTCAATCATCACCAATAGATTCATAGATAGGACTCAGAAGAGGAGGAATAGGTTGAGAATTTCCATTAAAAAATACCTGTTCTGATGAAAAAAATTTCACATTTCTGAAAAAAATATGTGCTTTTTTATTTGATATGCAGTCTTCAGCATACCAAAACTAAAATATTCATTAATATTGAATATTGGGAAGGAATAATGGGAAGGAATTTCAGAAGCTGATTAATTGTTCTATGAGAGGTGACAACTTTTATGTTGAGCCAAAAATTAATAGATCAGTTTGGGAAACACATTTTCTTTAAATCTTTAATTTTAGCTCCCCGCAAAACAACTTGAGGGAGTTGAGGACAAATACAGTACTCCCCGTGTGGGATCCAGTCATGGAAGATGAGATAATGGAGGCAATAAAAAAATCTAAAAAATAGAAAGGCACCAGGGGGGATTTTATACCCACCGAAGTCTTTAAGCTAATGGCAGAGTGGTAGGCGGGAGCCTTAGAGGATCTTTTTACCTTGATAAATGACTCAGGTAAAAAACCCGACTATTGGAAAGGGGCAGTTGTTATCCTAATATATAAAAAAGGGCGATAAAAATGATCCCCCAAATTATCGCCCTGTAAATCTACTTCCCATAATATCCAAAATTTATTCAAAGTTATTATTAGACAGGTTTCAAAGATGGGTGGCGGAAAATGGAATTTTAGAGGATGAACAACTCCAAATAGAAATACTTTAGCCCATCTCTATATCTTGGCACACTTGGTTGAGAAATACAGAAGGATATGAAATTATTCACTGCTTTTATTGATTTCTCCTCAGCATTTGATCTTATAAATAGGGAACAACTTTGGGAAAAACTAGAGATATTGCATATTGATGCGAGGCTTTTTTTGCTAAGTAGATCGTTGTATACAAATACCAGGTTGCAAGTTAGATATAATAGTAAAGGGGCTCTGACAGATATGATTCCAACTACTAGAGGGGTTCGCCAGGGCTGTCTTCTCACCCCGTTATTATTTAATCTATATGTGAATGACCTGATACTGAAACACAGGGCTAAGGGGAGATATATGGCCCCTAAGGTGGAGGAGAGGAGAGTGTCAATACTGATGTATGCTGACGACACAGTGCTTCTATCCACATCAGGTTTAGAGCTAAGGTGATTATTAAATTACTTTGATTTAGAATGTGTAATACAGGACCTAAAAATCAATTACAAGAAAACAAAAGTCTTGGTTTCTGAGAAAAGATTTAAGGCTGAGACATGGGTTATAGATGGTACTAAAATTGAACAAGTTAAATTTTTTAATTATTTAGGCCTTATCTTTTCATATAATAGCTCGTGGTTCCCACACTTGAGTGCTTTAAAACAGAGTTTAAAAGCTACGGTAGGCACGATATGCAAGTTCTTCAAAATGAGAGGGGGACAACAAATTGAACCAGCTATCAAAATATTTGATGCTAAGATAATTACTAAGTTGAGATATGGTGCCCTACTTTGGGGACATCTCCCAATAGCTAAACAAATGTTGGAACCCATCTTAAATAATTTTTTGAAGAGATTGTTTCAGGTCCCATCAGCAACTCCATCAGCCATATTAAGACTAGAAGTTGGTGTTAGATCAGTAGAATCATATATAATGGAGACCTTATGGTAACAACTATGAAAATTGGGTATCTTCCAGCAGATGACTTTTCCAATCGCTGTTTGAAAGAAAAGCAGAAAATGGTAAATGCTAAAAGCTTATGGTGGCAGGGGACTAAAAGTAATTTTGAGAACCTGGGCTTACCTTTTTCTTTCCTACAAACTTTCCCTTTTAAAATTGCAAAACACATGCTTAAGAACAGAATTAAGGATGTAGTTAGGCAAAAAACTAGAACTCTGGCCCTGAAGGTAAAGTCTGCCCCATAGTAAAAGGAGGGCTGTGATTACATAAAAAGAAATATCCCTATACAACAAGAGAGAGCCTTCCTAGCCCTCCATCTTCAGATAATGCCAACAGCTGTATTGGAGGGGAGATATAGAGGAATCCCTTACCAAGAAAGGATATGCTGCTGTTGTAGAGCAGGAATTGAGGATCTTTTACATTACTTATTTCGTTGTCCACAATATGCTAGACTGCGTAACAATTTATATTGAAAGATAAATATTCAAAAAGATCTTCCAGTAGAGAGGAAAATAATAATTTTGCTTTCTGATAGACACTATAAGATTACTCAGGTGATGGCCTTTATTGGCTATCTAATGGAAAAAGGGAGGTGAAAGGCTCTCGTATTAAAGCATGGATAGACGGATCCTAATGTTAGATGACAATATGTTGTTATTAGAAATGAGAGAAGGTAATCCTAGGTACTTTATTTGAATTTGGTTTAACATTTAAAATGCAAAAAGGTGGTGTTTGAACCATTTATTTAGATAATTATGAGTTTACTTTTTTATGAAGTATTGTTTATACAAAATAACCACATAATCCTAGTTTGGATTAATTATTTTATTAATATTATTTATTGTTCATATGTTTTTATTTATTTGTTGGTTTGTTTAACTTGAAATTGTGTCAGACCTTACAGGCTAAATTTGCGAGGGGTTAACTGATGTCAAATTTTTCTTAAAGTAAAATTTATCTCCTCATTAAACTCTTTAAAAATACCGTATCTTCAAGAAGTTCTCTAATTGTTATCGAGAAGATTCCCTACGTTTTCGATCCGATCATAGAATTTCAGTAACAGCTGTATTATTGCAAGCCCTGGGAAGGGTTAGGCAATTTTTATATTTGAAACTTTTAATTGGCGTTTTATATATATATATATATATATATATATATATATATATATATATATATATATATATATATATTACACTTACTAACTGTTTATTGTTTTAAGCATAGGTCATAACAAGATACATAAAAGATTAATTTACCATAAAACTGAAACATACTATATATGAAAGACTAAGTGATAAATACCCAATTACCTGGCAAGACCCCAAATGTTACCCTGGACCAGTGGACAAAACAACTTCAAAGACAAACAGTGGTGTTACACAATAATGCCAAGTGGAAGATCCTTTAGGGACCTGATGTTCAATAGTGTTTGGTAGTTAGTTCACTGTCCTATACAAATACAAACAAAGGCAGGATAGCCACAGGAAATATTAAAGCACGTAAAGTCTACCTTACCCTACCTCGGGCTTATACTAACAACATCTAACCCCTATAATAAATAGAATGATTTATATACAAACTACAAACTAGCTCGTATAATCCCCTCAGCATATATACAACCATTATCAAAAATTTGATAAAACTAGTATTAACAATAAATTAAAAGTAGTTTATTTTAAATGTTGTTATGTGGCATGTTGTTCACTGATAACTTTGTATTGAATTTGTTACAGCCAATGGCCAAACAATAAAAGTTTATTATTATTAATTATTATTATTATTAGCAGAAAACAAACCAATAAAAAAAGTTTTAACGACATTACTGCAACCAAAAATAACTATCAACAAAAAAGCCAGCTTTCTTCTGCCAAAAACATGAAGTAAACAATTTAGAATTATTCTCTTTGTCTTGAGGAACTCTAATTTTGAGGGCTTTTTGTTTGCCTTCTGGTTTTGACTCTTTACGGCAGAGATTACCAAACTGCGGGCCGGGACCCCAAATGGAGCCACACCATCACAGGTTGAGGTCAATGTCCTGAATGATATTCCATCTACTTTGCACTTCTTTGCTACTGTCTGGGGCCACCGTATTATATTTAATTATCACAATGCTGGTTGTGCAGCCAAAAGAGCTTGGGAAGCAGTGCTTTTGAGTTCTCTCCAATGCCATTTTTGTGGTATTTGTTTTCCTTGGTCTCTTCATTTTGGTCATTTGTCAATTTCCAGTTTTTACCCACCCATTCTCATTGTTTACTGACAAAAATGACCAAAAAATAAACAAACAATACTGGATATGACCAAAACTGGAAATGAACAAAACCCACCAAAGTTACAGAAATTGGGTTGCTCGAACAAACAAATGTCATTTGAGTCAACTACAACCTATCTGGGGGAAAAACCATAAACATTTGACTCCTAGTTTCAGCTCTAATTCTCTCACCTTATATTTTCAAACTTTTCTCTGCAGCCATGAAAGGAAGAAACTCCCTGTTTTAAAAATCATAGTTTCAATTCTCATGAAATTGCAAGGGTGCAGAAGATGGGGCTTTAAGAAAAACACCCAATTTTGGGAGAATCACAATAAAATTGAGAGAGGTAGCAATGCTGTTTTGAATAAATTTACCATCGCACCTGCCTTTTGTCTGACTGACACTAGGAGAATGAGGCTGCAGTCCTCAGAATCATTACTTGGGGGTAATGCCACTGATAATAATGGGACTATCTGGAGTAAGTGGTTTGTGGAATTGAGCCAGAGCCTTCTCTTTCTGCTCCTACCCACCGTCACAACCTTTTGACTTTTGAGCGACAGGGATCTTTCCTGCCCACAGCCTGATCATGGCGAGTCTCTGCTTCTCTCTCCTTCCACTGGCCTGTTCTTGCTGCCTACCCCTCCAGCTCAAGTGCCTGCCTCTATGGGTATTTTCAGACATGACACCACTGCCTGTGGCTACGTTTACCGCTGCCTGGCCACAGGCGGCGGTGTCACATCTGCTCCCACCCACCAGACGTTTACCATGGGCAGAAGCAGAGGTAACCCCAGCCTGTGACAGGACTTAACCCAGGATGCGTGCTGGGCTCCCTGCCAGTGCACATCCCAGGTTAAGCCCTGCTATGGTCCGAGGAAAGCTACCCTGGACCATGGTAGAGTGGGACATCATATCTGATGGTCCGCTCCACCTAACCTGGGTGGCCAGAGCAGTTCCAGGTTCTGGTGGCCAGAACAGTTCCAGTCTCATAGGGAGAAGGTGGACCGCGCTAAGGAGCGTGGGAGTCAGGGCCATGCGGACCCATGTCCACACATCCCCTGCCCTCTCCCTGCTCCCTTCCCAGCCCCAGCTGCTGGAACGTTTGTTTGGTGGCAGGGCAGTCCCCTGCCCGGGAGTTAAGCATGGCGGCTCACTGAGTCGTCACGTCTGAAAATACCCTACATTTGCTCTGAACTTTCAGACATTCTGCTGCCATTAAGACACTGAAGGATTTTAGACTGGGCCAGAAAACCTCTGGAATGGATTCTTTAATTTCTCATCTGAGCATACTCTTTATATTACTCGTGCCTTATATCTGTGTCCTGTGCTTTTCCCAGTGTTTCTATGGCAATTACTCTTGTTGTTATATTTTAGTTAGTACTGGATATTAAAAGAAAACTAAATCATCCATTGGCAGAATGGTGCAAGGAGTGTAAAAAAAGTGGGAATGCCCTAAGTAGTAAATTATCACTCCTTTCAGTTAATCTAAAGCTTTGGAATAAGCGATTAGATTCCTTACACTACAATATAGGCTTTTACTATCAGATCAAATGCTTAAAAATAAAGATAAGGAAATCTGGAAATACACAAGCCAAGGCTGCATATAAGTATTGTGAAGAATGCAGGCTGTCTGTTCACAGTATTTTTTGCTTCTGTGCTGTAACTGCTGTCATACTAAATGTAATACAGTTTAAATTTTGTTTTGGTGAGAAGTCAGGAGGTGGGGGATAGGATCGACAAAACTAGGGGTATTATTATCAAACACTGCCCACTAAACACATGTTTTTTGTTACACATGTTTGTGCCAACATGCATCCTGCTGCAGAAGAGAAGTGTCTAGGAGATCCTATAAACGTGGATCTAGCAAAACACATCTTTCCTGATGCTTAGCTGATGTCACATCTAGATAAATGCAGTGCTTTGTGGCCATCCAAAACACCATAGAGATATAGAAAATAGTGAGGTGATGCTGGGGAGCCATTCTAGCTTCTTCTGGTCTTTCAAGGGGGCTTGCAATATCCAGTTTTCTGGATATTTAAGTCCAGCACCATGTTGTGAATGTCATGTCCCACTTCTCTCTCTTGTGGTCTTGTCTCCAGTAGGGAAGGATCTGCAACTGCTGCAGGCCTTACTGGGGAATACATACTCCCTCAGCTTCAAACATTGCAGGAAAACACACACTATCCCATCCCACAAGATAATGAACAGGCCAGTGCTGAAACGAACAAATTGAACGATAACCATCATGACAATGCTAAAGCAGACTGCCTGTGGAGTATACTTTAGGCATAAGAGGGTATTTTGCCTAAGCCTTGAATTCAACTTGCATGCAGATAGCTAATGCAGAGATCAGAGCAACTGGTAGACAGACCTTAAAGTGATGGCAATTAATGGTGCTGCTTTAATGTAGGCAACGAATCAGTCCGTTAGGAAGCACCATACCTCTCAAGTGTCCTGGGTTTTCAGGGACATCCCTGATTGAACACCTCTTTTGTTATCTGTCTGGAAGTCAAAACTGCTGCAGTCTTGCATCAGAAGAAGGTGGTGAAAAACAGACATTTGGAAGCCATCAATGGGACAATCAATTGAATTCTCCAGCCTGGAAGAGCCAAACAGGTTTCCCCAGACAAGCTCATATTTAAGGGACTATTGTAGGTTGTTACGGTACTGTAGTTAAAGGGTTCTCTGTTGTCCTCTGTAACCTAGTAATTGCTCTTTAATTGCTGTTAATGACAATTCTCCCTATAGTCTTTGGAATTTTTTTTTTTAAATCTGCTTTTGGTAAAACTATAGTTTCTAATCATTTCTCTTGAGGAAGGAAAAAATCCCAGCAGGTCAAGGCTACAAGTCTGGACCGGGTAAGGGGCTGATGTGATTTCTTTCATTGTTTCCTATTAAAAAATAATAACAAAACTTTTCAGACCAGTCTTTCTGTTAGACAATAGTCTAACACGTGCCCATGAGAAAATCCACACAGCATTTCATCTGTTAGAGAGAATCCACACAGGAGGAGAAATAGCTGGAGCAAAATAAAATCTTTATTGTTGGAGGGCCGTGTAAACTGTAATGCTCACAAGGCATGGGGGGATGTGGAGGCCAAGCAATTGCAGAAAGTGCTGTGATAGAGCTTGGACATAAAAACTGGCAGGACAAGGGTTTAAGTCTGGTTTATGAGAGAGGTTATTGTATGGATATGCGAGTTCTGTAACGTTTTAAGATTGCTTTATTTTATTTTTAGCACAGCCTCATAGTTAGAAAATGGACTAGTTTGAATTTGCATATTATGTATACACGGATAAGCAAATCTTATTCAAATTATGTCCTGCACTGTCCCATATTTTGATAGTCGCTGTCCCTCATTTCAGAGTTGAGGGGTACGGGAAGCAATCTAACTGCATGTTTCCTGAAGGCGTGTACTACAGATGTCAGATCAGCATGGGAAGAAAGGAGAACAGCTTAGCCACTGTGGCTGGCTGGCTGGAACCCTCAAAGTATTTACTCTGGGATAGCCCCATTGATTCCAATGGGATTACACCCATTGGTCAATGAATTCTGACTAATATTATTAGTAGTAGTATTAAGTACTTCTTCAGTGCCAGGAATGCAGGTGGCACTGAACAATCCTCTTCCCCAAAGTACTATAGCTGCACACACACATTCAGTCATGCACAACACTCAAGGATTCTGACAAGAGCAAGCCAGATAATTCTTTGGGATGCACATCAAACACAAGTGACTCACTCTACTTATAAAGTGTGTGTGTACATGCAATGGGGAGGGCGGTTACGAAAGGTTAGGGCCTGCAAGATCCTGGAATGGAGCCCAGCATCCTGTTGTTTTGGACAGAGAGACTCAATTTAGATTTTTAAGGCTACCTTTTAAAGGGAAGAGGTAGAGCTATATTTAAAAAAAGAAAAGATAAAAGAGAGGAAGCAGAGACTCCTCTTCATGCTATTAACAAGGGGCTCTTATGAGTACCCCTAGATTAGGACTTGAACAATGCTGGGCATTGAACAATCATCATGTGAGAAGATCTCTCTACGAAACGATAAACTACTCTTCAAGAAAAATAATGGGAAAAGTTACCTTGCGAAAATGGAGTTTACTAATTTTTCCATTAGGCTGCTTATTGTAGGCAAGAAAACTGTCTTTAATAGTAGCATCCTGCTGCATGACACTGTCCTTCAGCCTTTCAATTACTTCATCAACAGTTTTATTCTTGGTACGTTTGTTAGCGTGATCTTCAATCTGTTTCATTCTAAAATTGTGTATGAGAAGACAAGTCACTGGTATTTGGTACCTTAAAATATTTAATGAAACATTAATGTACCAGAAATTATCTTCTAAACAATTTCACAGAGGTTTTTAAAACTAGAAAATCTGATAAATTCAGATTCAAGGGCCATGTTCTTTGGTCAGTTTTAAAGCAGACTGCTCTATTTAAATTGATGTGAAGTCCACTGTAGAGAGGACTACATGATATATAACTGAAGATATTTACTTTAGAAAAGGAGAGCCTAGTCTTTCAAGTCTAAAAGATGATTCTTAGTTATGATTGGATCTTTGGATTTCCCATCATTTGTGGAACCACATTTACCCTTTAGCCACCATTATGGTACCCATATGACTCCCTGTGATGTCAAGGGGAGTCTTTCTGTTCAGCTTAATGGGAGCTGGATCAGGTTAATGGTGTCTTACCTCTAGCCTGAAAGGTATAACATTTGGTAATTGGTAACCTTCAGAGCCAGCATTAAGAGTAAAAACAGAAGTGACAGGCAGAGTGGCAATGACCCTGGCCAGGGAAGGTTGCTGCTGCGCCACTGACACAACCACAGACAGATTGGGGGACCGACCACACATAACCCTGGTCAGGGAGCTGTACTGGCCCCGCCCCCGTGTTGCACCCAGCACTCTGGCCCTCTGCCATGACTGGCAGCCATGTCTGCTAATCATGGACCACCATGGGAGCTCTGATCCAGGACGGGTCACGGCGAGTCAGAACATACATTCTAACCCACTGTGGCCATGGGCCGATTCCGGTGGGCGTGGGGGTAGCCCGGGCTCTGACTCTGGCACTTGCTGAGTGACAGTCTGAACTAGCTGCCAACACGTCCGGGGTCAGTCTGGGCACAAACGTGACAGTGACTTGTGGGTCACAACAGGGCAAAGCTGGCCAAAGTGGGTTACTGTCACATTTGTTTGTACACTAAGACAGTTCTGTATAAATCTGCCCACAGGAGGTATTCAGATAGCATCATGACTCACAACATCCCACTGTTTGGAACCCAAATAAGACACCTCTACTGTTTTCCTTTTTGAATGAACAAATTAACCTGTTCTTTTTCAGTCATTAAAGGAAAAACTCCCAGCTATCAAATATATAACCTTCCCCCTGAAACACTATGGTCTTCAAAAGCAGACCTTTAAAATAAGTCATGATCAGATATCTAATAACCTCTTAAGGTGAAAATGATATGAAATAAAAGTGTATAATACTTCCTGCTTGCATCTCTATTACATTTGTTATGGATTTACTAGTATGCATGAAAAAACAAGTTAAAACAATCAGTTTTGGTAATACCTAGGTATATATATTCGTACAAAGCCAAAATGCAGAACATGCAGCTCTCCTGGTATTTTACAGCACTCCCTAAATTTGATGGTAATCTTAAAATTTTAACTCCTGCTCTAAAATATTTTAACAAAACAGTTTCCTTTTTTAACTGAAGCATCACCAGTGTGGTTCACAAGGCATATTAAACTCTAGCATGTTTGAAATACTGACAGCATAATGATGAAGCAAGCGAGGAGTTACTTTGCTAGTACATAGAGTTCTAAGATGATGAGCTATATAATCTTTAGACAGAAACAGCAGAATCACTAAGCTCAGTGGGAAAAGGGTGAGCATGAAAGTTAGATGAGGAGAACAAATTTAATAAAGGCACAGGTCAATATGTTAAAAGGTACAAAGAGACAGAGGGCACATTCACATGAGATGCTTAATGTGAAAAAACCTCATCCCTAAACTTTGTGCGTTTTCAGACCGACAAACTAATCCTTGATATAATCCAAGGTTATTATCTAGTGTTTACAAACTCCTGTCTGTTTAGACGGACATTCTATTACTATATAAATCTAATCCTAGATAGTCCATCTGAACACAACCTTGCTGTTAATCAGGAATTAGAGTCTCCAGGATGAATTTTTGAGTCCCATGGTGCTTTTCGTCCATACTCAGTGCACTGATTTCTGAGATTGAAGAAAATCTGATTTTCTTTATTTTCCTGTTTTCGGAGTTGAAGAAAATGGAAACTCATCCCTTTGTTCTGTGGTTATTTAAAATTGGTGCTCCAAAATGCATTGCAGAACTATGATGGAGGTAATACAATTGCTCCACAGTCATGTGTCCCTAGATGCCACAGAGGCAGAAATGCCTAGACAGGATGTCAGGTCTTTACATAGGACTCTGTGGCGCTAATCTAGGATTCGTTGACTAATTCTAGATAGCCATTCAGACAGACATTATGTAGAGGTGTTTTAGACGAGCAGGGGAATCTAGCAGATTGACAAATCCGCTCTTAAAAAGTTATGCGGGGACTTTCGCGTGGGGTAAAACCTCGATATCAAGGTTTTACAAATCTGGTTTTAAAAATAACGAGCGAGCCGTCAGGCGCCACTGTTTTCACGGGTGGCCAGTGACTTCCGGTACGTGTAAATGCTCCCCGTGCGACTTTTTAAAGAGCAGATTTGTCAATTCGCTATATTCCCCGACTTTTCTAAAACGCCCTAGGATCAATTTAACATCCGCATATCATAAGCCCTAGCAAGCTATGATTTATAACACTGAATGTTTTTCCTAACCATAGATAATAATCTCTGGTTTTCAGTGTTTAGACGGACATCTCACATAGGAATGAAGGCTTTAATTTCTAATTAAATGTCTGTCTGAAAAAGTCCTTTATTTTGTAATGGGTAAAAGGAATAGGTTTCAGGATACACCAGATGTAATATGCATTAACTCCCAAAAGGTTAAGCTGGAAAGCAAGTTTTGACAATCGTTCTAAATACATCACTCACATTTCTGGTAGCATGTAATGGAATTAATCCACCTATCAGTGCACCTTAATTGCTGCAGGAGGAGATAGAAGCGATTTCCCCCTTAGAGGATGAATCCCCCATGATCTGCCTGGTTGGGGCAATACATTGTTGATAAGAAACAAGCAAAAAATGAATAAAAATGGGATACCTGTTAATTGCAAAGCAGTATGTGAGAAATTTTGAAGCAGGAAGGGGATATTGAAGTGAGGAGAGGGAACATGGGAACAATTAAAATGTGTAAATGCAAACTCCCACAAGAAACAGAACAGGTGGAAGATGTGTTTCTTGTACATTCTGGCTGCATTCACACTAAATACAGTTGTACTCAGGGTCTCAAAAAATGGCAGCATTACAAGACTAGACTTGTAAGAAGCATCTCTTTTATGTCTAAAAATTTTATTTCCTCATATGCAGCGGCCCGTCTCCTTATGGGGTCAGGTCACCGTGAGCACATTACACCAGTGCTCTCCACTGGCTGCCTATAGTCTTCTGGGCCCAATTCAAGGTGTTGGCTTTAACCTATAAAGCCTATATGGTCTTGGGCCAACTTACCTGTGGAATCGTCTCACTCCTCATGCTTTGGAGCGACCTCTGCAGTCCGCCGGGAACGCCCTTCTCGAGATCCCCCATGTGGCCACTATGGAGAGGGCGTTCTTGGTGGCCATACCTAGGCTGCGGAACTCCCTCTCAGCAGAGGTCCGATTGGCCCTGGCCCTCCCTTCCTTCTGCCATATGTGTAAGAATTAGTTGTTCTGCCTGGCTTTTGGTGAAGGAGATGGGAGGGGGGGTAGGTAGGGAGATGGGGGTGGGATCTGGTTTTGCCTGCCTTCTCTTTTAATGTGCTGTTTGATTTTATGTGGTTTATATATTTTTATGATGTGAGCTGCCCCAGGCTGCCTGGACCAGGAGGAGCAGGTTAGAAAATTGTTTTGTAAATAAATATAGAATCATCCTCTTTTGCAATAATACTACTTACCAGAACCAGGTAAAGAACCCAGTTGTCTGGGTCTTACTTAGGGGGTCTGTCTATTGTGTCACACAACCCCAAGTATTTGTTTTTTCCCAGGACACAGAAAAGGTTCTTTGCAGCTCCAGGGAAATTCTGGAAGTAAAGCTACACTGCCAACAATGATATGTAATGGGACAGCTGAGTGCTGTATTTCTTTTCCAGATGAGCTCTTTCCTGCTCTTACAGGAGGGGCTTCCCATGGGTAGAGACAAGCAGGGGATGTCTACTTAGGTCATGCTTTCAGGAAGGAGTTGAGCTGGTGCAGAATCAGAAGGTCTTGACATCCCCTATGTGGCCCATGGGAGCTGTGAGATATATTTTATTTATTTATTTATTTATTACTTACATTTTTACCCCACATCCTCCCGCACAATGGCGGCTCGGAGCAGATTTCAGTAGATAGGTAGTGTTGGCAAGCTGAGCTCCCATTTTCCTTTGCAGGGAAATAAATCTCACACCATAATGCATACCTTCCAACAGTACCTTTTTGCCCAGTACACTATTGGGTTTTGCTATAATATTGTACCAGGCTCCCAGCAGTGTAAGGTCCGTACTGTATTAAGCAGACAATGGAGATTGTTAGTATGTCATTAATCCAGCTGGAGAAAGAACTGGCTGACACACTGCTCTGGCTGCTTTTAATGTTTGTTTATTGCTTGAGGGGGTGGGGGAGATAGAGTTGGGGCACCTTTTCTCACTTTAAGAAGCTTGGTAAGCACTGCTATCAAAGAAAGGTAATACCCAGTTAGGGGGAGCTGTATGTCTGAGATCAAGATAAAAACTAAATAAATGTAGGACAAGTGTGAGTGTGTTTGTGATAGAGTATTCTTTAACATTCTGAAAGGGACTGTCGCTGCTTCCACCTGGAATCCTCTGAGTGACATCAGAACTAAAACTTTAGAACCAACATCAATGCGCAAATTTAACAATTTAGACTTTTTAAAAGGCAGAGTTTTAACTCAAACCATCAGTCCTCCACTTACAAACATATGTGTACACAGAACGTCTCACATAGATATCCCTTTTTTCCAGTTCAGTTCCAAAGTGGGCTATTACCATTTTCATAACACATGCAAATTTACAGTGGCATGAAGTGTATCTATTTCTCTTCATCAAATGTTGGAGGGTAAGCATAACGAAAGGTCTTGGATGAGTATTTCCACAGACTGTATGCTAAAGCTCAAGTAACAGGAGATTTATCAGTGATCAGCTCTTGAGTAAAACAAGGCATTCAGTGATTCAGAATCAACGTCTCTATTCCATTCTTGTCCTCCTTGATCTCTCTGCTGCCTTCGATACTATTGACCACTCACTCTTGCTGGATTCCCTTCACTCCCTTGGCTTTTGTGGCTCTGTCCATAACTGGTTCTCCTCCTACCTCTCTGACCGCTCCTTTAATGTGTCTCTCTCCAACTCCGCCTCCTCCTCCTTCCCCCTCTCAGTTGGTGTTCCTCAAGGCTCTGTTCTTGGCCCTCTCCTCTTCTCGATCTATACCTCATCCTTAGGCAAACTCATTGCCTCCCATGGCTTCCAATACCACCTCTATGCTGATGACACTCAACTCTATCTCTCTACTCCCTCTCTCTCTCCCTCTGTTCAAGCTCGTCTCATCAACTGTCTCTCTGACATCTCTACCTGGATGTCTCAACGTCAACTCAAACTCAACATGGCTAAAACTGAACTCCTTATCTTCCCCCCTCATCCTTCCTCTCCTTCCTCACTGTCAATAACTATTGATGGAGTCACCATCCTGCCTGTCCCCCAAGCCCGTAGCCTAGGCTTCATCTTTGACTCACCCCTTTCTTTTAAACCCTACATTGACTCTGTTGCTAAATCCTGTCGCTTCTCCCTCCATAACATTGCTAAGATTCGCCCTTTTCTCTCTGTCTCGTCTGCCAAAACTCTTGTTCATGCTCTGGTCATCTCTCGCCTCGATTACTGTAACCTCCTTCTCACTGGCCTTCCCCGGTCTCACCTTTCTCCCCTCATCTCTGTCCAAAACTCTGCTGCCAGGGTCATCTACCTCGCCAGTCGCTTCGACCATGTGCAGCCCCTCCTCTCTTCGCTTCACTGGCTTCCCCTTCCTGAACGAATCCTGCACAAGCTCCTAGTCTTCACCTATAAAGCTCTTCACAACCTTGCTCCCCCCTACCTCTCTGCACTTATCGCCCTCCATACTCCAGCCCGTGCACTTCGCTCCTCCTCTGTCCCTTCTCTCACCCTTCCACGCCTTCCCTGCTCCCCTAAGCGCCTTCGTCCCTTCTCACTTGCTGCCCCCCATGCCTGGAACTCCCTCCCTGTCCACATCCGCCTTGCCCCCTCCCTTCATACCTTCAAATCTCTCCTTAAAACTCACCTCTTTCGCTCTGCTCTGTCTGACTCTTTATCCTGCTGAGCCACTATTCCTATACCTACGATCGGTTTACCCTTATCCTTGCAACATGGACCTGCCTGCTGTCATTCTCATCGTAACCAAGCCAAGTACGTGCACTTGAGACCTCGCATCTTCATGAATGTTAGACCCCTTGTCTCTCCCTCTGTTCCCCTTCCTAAGTCTCTCCCCCAGCTCCTGTCTCTCAGATTGTAAGCCCTAGGGGCAGGGACCGTGTCTATTTTATTACTTTGTAAAGTGCCAGGTACACTGCTGGTGCTATATAAATGTTTGTTAATAATAATAATAATAATAACTGAAGACTGCAGCCCCTGACATGTTGGAGACAACCATCACATCCAGCTCATTCTTGAGTTACAGGCTCCTGGAAAGTTTCACCTTTTCCATGAAGATTTATATGCACAGAGTCCTTTCTGATGTTGTTGGGGGGGGGGCAGGGGAATCATATGGGATGGTGGGACATAGCCCTTGTGGAAAATGTGAGGTAAACATCACAATTCATGATGTGTGGACATGTTTTGGACTTCAAATTCAAAAGTGTATGATTGACGGGCCGAAGAGTCGCTCCCTCAGGATGTAGGGTAAGAGTGTGTATCCTTAAAATGAGAATGCCCCCTAAAGACAAAACCTACCTACAGAGAAACAGCACAAATACATAATTTCTTAGGAATTTTCCTGTATAGTAAACAGCTGAGATACTGCATTGAAAAAAAATATGAAGCTAGTACAGTAAAACACTTTTGCCACACAAACCCAACCTCTGGTAAAGCCAATAGCCTATTATACGCTGGCACTGCTGGAATTTTCTTTTGACTGGTTAAAAATCTTTAATTTAGAAAGAAATCACTTATGCTGACACCCACTTGTTCCATACCTCTCTGAAAGATCTGTTTGCCTTTTTTCTTCTCTCTGTTGACTTCCTTTTGATATCTGTGTGCTGATGCCAGATAAGTCTCCAGGTAAAGCAGTAACTCCCAAACTATGCAATAGCATCCTATACTGGATCCCATCAGAAGTATGATCTTGAAAGTTATAGCACAGCCTAGATAAAATTAAGAGAATTGAAAAAAGTTCCATCTCAGAGACAGGCAGCGTGTGCCTAGTGCGGTGGTTCCCCAAATGTTTGCCCCCATTTTGAGTAAATAAAGTCTCATGACCCCAGTTAGCAACAAAGACATGTAAAATATATCAAATCTTAATTAGCAATAGAATTTCAATCTGCAGATAAGGTGACACCCCACAATTTGGGAATAGGTGGGCTAGTGATTAAGAAATAAATCTCTCTTCTACTAACATGCGTGACCGCTGTACTCCAGTTTACCTTGTCTACGAAATGTGATAATAAAACACAGTCAAGGAGCTTAATTTGTTCTTGAGAGATTTAGAGCTTATCTTTAATGGATATGTTGATATAGCCGATTAGTAATTTTTATATTAAACTCCATGGATTAGGCCTGAAACGACATGCGACAGTGTCCAACAATTCTGTCAGAAACCTCCCATCCATTGCCATTTTCCCGACACGACATGGACAAGGCATCCCCATACTTGTTCCGATGCTTGTTGCCGCTTTCTGCTATTGCCTGTCGCTATTTCTCTGCAGCGGAGAAATTGCCAGAAACTATCTCAAGTCCCATTAAATGTTGGAAAATGCCGCAAAGTGTCAGAATGTGTCGCTAAAGTCTCAGAAAAACTGTCAGAAATTGTCACTATTATCTTAAGTGCCGCAGAACACCTGGAACTGTCACAAAATGTTGGACAGTGTCGTAAATGTATGGCAAATCCCGTCGGAGCAGCAGCAAGACTGTCAAAATGTCGACAGTAAACAGCAAAACAGCAAACAACGCTGCTGCTTCAGGCCTACCATGGATATATCAATATCTAAGAGTTTATATGAATGATATAAAGTGTAAATGCAGAACAAGCTTATACGGATATGAGCCATGTTTAAAAGATATAAAATAATACATATTACAGCTGAAATGGGTACTAAATTAATACCTGTGGGTAATAATCGCTTTTTTGGGTACTGTACCCAATGAGTTAGCCGAGCACCTATCGGGTACCTGAATACCCAAAAAATCAGATACTGCTCTAAAAAAAAAAAGTACAGAGAGGAAGCAGGGGAGAGTCCCCATTTTGTAACATTCCCCAAGCTCAATTCAATTTAAACAAACATACTGCACACAGAAAATGGAACTGAGATACAAACCCTACTGTATTAGCTGGCCGTCCAGGAGGACCCCCAGTAGAAGGAAAATTCAGGAGGTAAGTGCCCAATTTTCCTTTCTCCCTCATGGCTATATTCTTATTCCTTCGTATTATCACTCTATTTATTCTCATGGTATCCAGATCCTTCCCTGTAAGAGAAGTTAGGGTGACCTGCTCCTTTGTATTATCTGAGCTTCAGCCTCCTAAGCCTTCTGTCTTTGGGTCTTCTGTCCTATGTTCTATAATTGCTTCCTGCTCTTTCTCACATTCTTTTACTAGGGTTTCTGTCTCTCTGAGGGGCTTTGGTTTATGCACTCCCTCTTTAGGCGTCCTGCCTGCTTGCAGTTCCAACACCTTTTTTTAACTCTCTTTATCCACTTCTGCACCCCTTGGGGAGGACACGTTCTCACGTGTCCCACTTGGTTACAACCTCAACATCTCTGTGGCTCAGGGACCCCCCTTCCTGCTAGGCCCTCCCCAGCTCAGTATCTTACCATCGGGTTCCCCCTCACGCCCTGTTGCAAGTATATTCCTTGTCTAAGTTCTGTAACTCCACAGGTCCCACATAGTTTGGTCTTGTTACATAATCAGCCCACAAATCCATACGTACTCCCACTGCGGCCTTCCAGACTCCACATCTGTTTCCTTTTAGTCTCTATGGAGGGGCACCATCTCCATAAGCGTCCCCTTCCCCCATAATGATAACAATGTCTTGGGGTGTTACCACCCTGGTTACCACAGTACTCCTGGCTGCTTGCCCCCCCCCCCCCAGTCCATTCTCTCTGTCCATTTGTGTTATAGGGGCAATCCTTCCATAAATGTCCCCACTGTTCACATGCATAACAAGTTCTCGGGGTGCTCCATGCTTAGGCATTCTGGTACCTTTGTTCCACTGCTGTCTGTCCCATCAGTTGCTCCAGTGGGGTCCTCAGTCTCCTCACCGCCTCAGGGTTTCACTGTCCCCGCCTTCCCAGGCTCTGTCACTGCAGCTCAGGTGCAACCCAACCCGAGGATCAATGGCTGTCTCCAACAGGGGCGAACTTGTCCCGCCACCATCTTTCCATCAACTCGCTTCCACGTTGTCTGTCGGCATCCCATGCCACCAGAGTCTGGCCAGGGTTCCCACCCTGACTACACTTGAGCCCCCGTTCGGGCAAGTATCTCCTAGATCTTCTCAATCGCAGCTCTCTTCATCACTGTCTGCAAGCAATCCTCCCTTTTCCTCACTGGCAATCCATCCTATTCCGGGTCAAACCCCCCTTTCTTTGCTGCTGGCTTTATGGCCAGCCCTGGGGCTGCCTGCATTCTCCAGCAATTGTGGCAGTCAGTCTTGCCCTACACAGTCAGCAGCCTCCTACACATGGAGTTAGGCTCAGGCTTTGCTTCCCAGGGCTGGCTATTGCCACGCCCTAACACGGCTGCCTTCCCAATTAGGCGTGGCCCTTACTCCAGGCAGCAGCTCCAGTAGCACAGACCTTTACAGGTAGTAGCTGTCTTAAAGAGCTAGTAGCCCACAGGAACTCTGGCCTGCCACACAAATGTTTCTGATAATGCACCCCTCATTCTACTAGACTGTACTTTGACTTTTTTCCTTTCAATATATGCCATGCTCCACATCAGGCCAATTACCATACAGATTCTTGAAATGAGATTTAATTTTTGTGCTGTATTTCACTCCAGACTATTCGTGGCACATTTTGTGGGAAATGAGATGGCACTGTTCATTAACAGCTTTAATGCACCCATAAGGGATGCCAGATTTAAGAAGCAGCATTTTAAAATAAGGAAAAGATAACTGACTCCTTTAAGCATGCACAAATTGGGGCTAAGGCTGTCAAATCTGTGCTGGAGATGTCATAACCAAGCAGGGGATTTAACTCATCATGTTTACGGTATGTTGCATTGACTAAAGGGTTTTGAGCAAAGGTGATGAAAGGAATAAATTGCATTCTGGATTCTAGCGTTTGGGCCACATCAGTCTTATTGATTTTAAAAGATAATTCTTCTATTGGGGGTTTCAATTTTAATTGGGCTTTTGGCACTGATGTGACTCATCGTACGGCACTTGAGGACAATGATGCTTTTTTCTGAGGCAGAGCGGTTGGCATGTCTGTCCCAGATGGCTTCCTATGAGATGACATTCAGACTGAAGAACAGAGGGGATTTTTTTTTAAGGACATTTGGAAGCATTTTGTAGCGTACATTCATGAGGCAGATGTTGCTCCTTCTTGTTTGTATCTCAGTTCCATTTTCTGTGTGCAGTATGTTTGTTTAAATTGAACTGAGCTTGGGGAATGTTACAAAATGGGCACTCTCCCCTGCTTCCTCTCTGTACTTTTTATTTTTTTTAGGGCAGTGGCCTAGGTTAATCAAAACCAGTGAAAGCTTAGATTCGGATTTATCCAATGGAAAGTACCTATGATGCACAGTTAAGTTTAGAAAGTGATATATGATCTTATGCCAATTTTTCCGTTTTCCAATTTGATATACCAGTTAGTATACCGATATACTGATAAAATTGAAAAAGCGGTACTAGAATTATCTGATTTTTTGGGTATTCAGGTACCCGATAGGTGCTCGGCTAACTCATGTCCAGGCAGCCAATTTGCAATAGCCAGCCCTGGAAAGCAAAGCCTCAGCCTAGCTCCGTGTGCAGGAGGCTGCTGCCGGAGAGCAGTGAGGCTCAGTGTGTGAGAGACTGCTGGGGAAGCAGGACCTGAGAGGGGGCTCTCCTGTAAAGGGGTAAAGCCAGAGGTTTTGGCTGCCTGGACATTGTGACACTAAGCGGGCTTATTAACAGAGACAAAGTCTGAGAGACTCAAGGGAGATGCAGGGAGCAGCTGGAGATGGGGTAAAGTCCAGGAGGGATTGCCCAGAGACTAAAGGGTTGAGGCTGGGGTACAAAGGGAACTGTTTTACCTTGGGAACCCTAGTGATATTGGAAGCCACTGAGAGTGGGATATTGTGTGTGAAGACTTAAAAAGAGGAGGGACTTAAAAAATAAAGAGACTTTCGAGCAGATTCCTACAGGAGACTGTGTCTTGGCCCCTAATGCTGAGCAACGTACAGTGGGCAAGCCTGACTTGTCAAGCTGATTTTCAGCTGTGGAAAAATAATATCACAGGACACATTTAGTAATCCTTTCTAATGACTTGGTGCTAATATAACGTATTTATCAGAGTTCAGATAGAGGGCGCAATCGTCCACTAATTGAAGTCAGTGGTTTAGCCCCCATTGTTTTTAACAGTTGAAGAATTGCATTCTCAACCAGTATTTTTAGTCCACAATTCTCTCATATCATTTACTCAGAAGAATCCTATGGGAAATTAATGGGACTACACAGGAGTAGGTAGCTTGAGAGCAGCTGCAGCCTTACCTAGCCCTTTTCAAATCAGATAAACCATCTCTAGCAGTCATCTAATAACACTGGAATATAAAAACTCGATACGAGAGAGACCGCCTCATTCGCTCCCCACACAACTCCCCCATGTTCCATCACTGCCTCTGAGGTTAGCCGGGAGTGCCCTCTTGTAGGTATCATCTGCCTGTCAAGTTTCTGCAACTAGGGCATGCAGAGAGGTATTCTTAGTGGGTGCCCCACAATTATGGAATTCTCTTTCCTTGGAGATTCATCTAAGCCTGAGTCTACTCATCTTCCGGAAGCATTGTAAGACCTTTCTGTTTGGCCAGGCATAGGGCTGAAACGAGAATGAAATTAATTCTCGCAAAAATCCTGTGAGAATCTCGCAGCCCTGGCGAAATCTCTTGAAATGCTCACGAGAAACTCAAGAATCTCAAAAATGTCCCCCAAATGATCCGTGCATGCGCAAAATGGACACACATGTGCAGAATGGTCCTGGTGGCAATTTTGGGGCATGCACAGACCTTTCTTGTTGTTGTTGTTGTTGCTATTTTGAGGTTCTTGAGCATCTTGTGAGAATCTTCCATTTCTTGCAAGACTCTTGCAAGCATCTTGCGACAAAAAAATCTTGTTGAGAAGTCTATTTTCAACGAGATTTTCAAGAAGGGTGAAATCTCATTTCAGCCCTAGCATCTGGCATGCAGGGATAGGGTTGGGGACTTGGGGCGAGGGGGCATTAGGGGATGGAGGGATCTTTTAAGGGCACTTTTATATTTGTTTGTTGTTTTTATATGCTGTAAGCTGTCCTGAGCCTTATGGGGAGGATGGGGTATAACTTGAATAAACAAACAAACAAACAAAATAAATAACTAAAATATTGGGTGTTTTCATACGTGATGGCTCCCGCTGGGTAGTGGCGAGAACCATCAGCATGGCAAGGACTCGGCCTGCCGCCAAACAAATGCGACAGGGAGGGAGATGCATGGACACACATCCTCCTCCAGCACCCACCAGTGTCTTTGAAATGCTTATAAAGGGAGCTAGGAATGGAATTTGATTTTAGTGGTTGCAACTTGACTTGACTCTGGACTTGTGCCCACTTTTTGACTCTGAAATATGAATGGACGCAAGTCCCAGTGGGACACTGGGTCAGAAGTTACAGCCTGGAACTGCTTTCTTTGATTTATCTGTATTATGTTTTTAAAGCTGTGGAAGAATGCCACATCAATTTGAGAGCCACTGGGCTGTGGGTTGTTACAGCTTGTGGGAGCACAAATGACAATCACACTGCTTGGTTTGGGCAATAAAATGCCTAATTCAACTCACTCTTTTTCTGCAGAATAGAGGTTTTGCATCTATACAAAGGTTACACCCCCCGACAAACTTGACTAATAGCCATTTACGGACTTAACCTCTAAGAACGTATCCAATCCTTTTAAAAACCCAGTTAGGCTGTAGATTGTTTTTATGATTGTATTGTTGTTTTTACAATATTCATTTGCTTTTTCTTGGTTTATTATATAAATATCTTCTATATTTATCCACGTTCCACACAGCATCTTTGCTTGTTTTGGTTTTGCATCTATACATATATCTCATTTGGGAACTATACTAGTTTTCAGATGCATATAAGTGATCATAGTGGACAGTGATCACATTGCGTGCTGGCCGTGTTACTAGTTTTCAGATGCATATGAAGTGATCATAGTGCACAGTGATTATATTGCATGCTGGCCATGTTAATTCAAAATTAAGCTTCAATGTTTCAATCAATGACAGGATTCTATTATAGTAAGTGACAAAAATGCACACAGTTTGCATTTATCTTTGAAAATATTTTAATAATCTTATATAGTGAATGCATTTTCCATTATACCAATTTGTGGAAGGAGGTGGGTCTGGCTTGCTTTTGAAATGATCTTTTAAACTGTAAATCAGTAATGTCCATGAATTTTGTGAATTTTCATTAATTACAAACCTGGTAGTAATTGCCTTAAGTCTAGTGGTATCTATTAGCAGTGTGGACTGCAAGAGATCACTCCCTTGTTTACAGAGATAGTTTGCGAGGTGGCAGATGGGAACAAAAATAATAAATATATGCTGTTTCAGAATCATGAAAGACTAACTGTATTTTGCACTGTAAAATAACAGTTAAACTATTGATTAAAGCGTACATAAAAACAAAATAAGTGCCATACTGGGTCAGACCAATGGTTCATCCAGCCCAGCATCTGGTCTGAAAATACAGCCAACTTTGGTTGCTTCAGAGAAGTGTACAACAGGCCATAAAGGAGTGATCCATTTCCTGCTATTCATTCCTAGCTCCCAACACTAAAAGGTTACATCCCCCAACAAACTTGACTAATAGCCATTTATGGACTTAACCTCTAAGAACATATCCAATCCTTTTAAAAACCCAGTTATGCTCCTGGCTTTCACAACATCCTCTGGCAACAAGTTCCACGTATTAATACGTTGAGTGAAAAAGTATTTCCTTTTAGCATTATATTAGCATTCACTGTTGTGACAAAAGCAGAAGTTTAAAAACTTGTGAGTAAAGCTGATTTAGTGAAAACTATCTTATTATTGGATGGCACAAACCCATCTTATAGATGAGATGTGATCCAGTCCCATTTACAAACTACTCCCTGTGTAAACCAGTTAAATTTTGAAACTGCTAAAAATAACATTCCAAAATTTAGCGTATATGTTTCGGAGGTTGGAGGTGTATGTGTAACCCAGGCTAAAGTCTGTATATTTTGGGGATGAGTTTTAATGGCTTATGGGAAAACACGCAGATTTTTTTATATCTGCTCCAGCTACCATCCTTCAGCTCTGATTCAGCTGAAAATTGAGCCCTTTGTTAAGGTTTATTTTCCACTGAGCATTACTTTTTTCCTAGGAGTTATAATTTAAAAGTTATTTTTAAAAATCTGTTTACACAGGGTGGAAACTTGTTGCTTCGAACAAAGGGATTTCAACCTTGGTGAATACGTGGAGCTGCTAGGAATTAACGAGTTATGTCTACCTGGGTGGAATTGATAAGCTCGATGGAAATAAGAAGTGCCATGCTGGGTCAGACCACTGGTTCATCTAGCCCAGCATCCTGTCTCCGACAGTGACCAATCACGGTGGCTTGGGAGAAGCACCCAACAGGTCACAATGGGGGATCCATTTCCTGTTGTCTTCCCCAAGCTCCCATCATGTTCCCTGATCCTGTCTGGCTAATAGCTGCTAACGGACCTATCTTCCAGAAACTTGTCCAAACCTCTTTTAAACTTTGGTCCTTACCCAGGGACCCGAGTTGACTGCGTTGCTGCAATTTGCAGTGATTTTCGCAGAATCAGCCAATCTTCGCAGAATCAGCCAATCCTGACCATGGCCCGAGGGTAAATAGACCCCTGGGAGATGAATTGTGGGTGGATGGGGTCTGAAGGCCCCATGTTTGCATGAGGGAGGTGCTGAAATTCCAGAGGATTTGAGTTGTATTTGATTAGCAAAGTTGTGATTCTATATCAAACCTATTGTAAATTTGCTTCCCAGAATGCATAGTTATGCAAATCAAGTTAATTAGGCAAATATGAATGCTCGCAGTGAATTTGCAGAATTTGGCTTCACTGGCTACAGAATTTAAGATTTTTTGGTGCAGTCAACTCGGGTCCCTGCCCTTACCACAGCCTCTGGCAGTAGATTCCACAACCCAATTATACACTGAGTGAAAAAAAAAATCTCTTTTATTTGTTTTAAACTTGCCACCCATGAGTTTCATGGAGTGTCCCCTAGTTCTAGTACTAGTTGAGAAGGTAAATAACTGCTCCTTGTTTATTAGTTCCACACCACTCATGATTTTATAGACCTCCATCATCTCCTCTCAGTCGTCTCTTCTCCAAGCTGAAGAGCCCCAACCTACCAAGCCTCTCCTCATACAGGAGCCTTTCCATGCCCTTGATCATTTTTGTTGCCCTTCTCTGTACTTTTTCTAGTTCAGCTATTTCTTTTTTGAGATGGGGCGACCAGAACTGCACACAATATTCGAGGTGCGGTCGCATCATTGATTTGTATAGAGGCATTATGACATCCTCAGTTTTATTCTCTATCCCCTTGTCACCAAAGGTGCCTTATCCCACAAAACAGCAGACCCCACCCGGCAAAGCAGCACCCTGTAAAACGCAGTTTGGTGGATGAACCAGAGAACTGAGGGGCCTAGGATGAGGGTGTCAAGAGTTCAGAGCCAGCCTGTGCTAAAGCCCAGGAGGTGAAATAAGCCCCCTCTTGCAAAACCAGTCTAGCCTTGGGGAAGGATTTAGGAGGAGCCCTGAGTAAGACATGGGGCAATCGAGCAGAGAACTTCCTCCCTTTTGATAAGAACACCTGGTAAATCTGGGAGACTCTTAGTTAGCAATGGCTCTCCCCGGTGTGATCACAAAAGGTCCTTAAGTGTCCCATGTTTCCAAAACTCACCTAACTATGGTTCTCTTCCTGTCTCTTTGGAAAATCCCTTAGCCCTATATGTTGATACTTTTTCACTCCTTTAGAAACACCAAAGCCCCTGTGCTTATGTTCTTCTGTTTCTCAAAGATCCATCTGGAGCTTTCTCCTTGTTTCACTCTGGACATCTCTGAAAATCCTTTCTCAGACCCCTAGCACCTCCCTGATTCTTTGCGCAAGTCCCTATAACTGCTCCAGGTTTCCCTGTCCCAGTTGAGTGGCTCTTGAACGTGGACACGTGCAGATTACTCTGTACGGGACCATCTTAAGGATTACTCCCAGACCTCTCCCCCCTCGGTCTGTCATCTTCACACTCCTTCCCACCCACCCCAAACATCGCAGGATCTACGGAGTCGCTGTCTCCTTGCAACAGCCAGGATAGGTAACCGCTTTCCTTCAGGGTTTTTGCCACCCATTGACCCCATCTCTCTCTTTATCTCTCCCCCCACCCCCAGTTACTTTTCCTTTCCCAGTCGCCGCTTATATTACTGAACCAGTCAAACCGGAGGCTTGTCTTTGCATTATATGGTGTGGGTGTGTTTCTTTTCTCCCTCATTGTATCATTGTAATAAAGAACCCCTTTTTCTTGAAGCACCTTGTTTCCTGTCTGGTACTTTGGGAAGGGGTACCCCTCCAACTGGGAGTAGCGTGCCATGTCTTGGACTGATCCTTTTGGCACGAGTGACCCCACACTTGAGTTAATTTGGCTAATTCCCCCTAAATTTAAGAGGTCGTTTGGATATTGGGGTACTGGCCCCCAATATTCACTCGTGGGAGGGATAACTTGTCTAACACCCTTGCAAATAATTCTTAAATCTAGTGATCTCTTCCCCTGCTTCTCTGCTGTGACATTCACAAACAATTACCAAGACAGAATCATAGCCTTATTTTACGAACCTAGTCCTACAAGTGCTCCACACACAGAACATGCATTTGAAATTAGTGAACTCTGCAGGCGAGTCATTTGCAAGAGGGGGTGTTTCCTGGTTAAAAGGCTAGTTCCTTAGTTTCATCAAACTCAAGACACTGGAGTATTCCAAAACTCAAAAAGTAGTGATTTTGGTGGGAAAAATTGAGATAAAACTATGGAAAGAAACCTCGATTAGCATTTAATCACTAATAACTTACCTTGTAAATTGTTCATCTGATAATGAAGGACAATACATCTGAACAATTTTTCTGAAATGGCCTCTGTTAATAATGCCAGTACATCTAGGGTCGCAGGACTGCAAAGCCTTGTGAAAATATTTCCAGTTTTCTGTGATTTTATCCAATAGGATGTCTTCTACCTAGTATGCAAGTATATTGATGATGGAAAGAAAAAGAGCCCTTCAGGTTGTTACCATGTGATAGCAATTATATAGTCAAATGAAGTAAGTCTAAGTACAGAAAAATCAACATTTACTAAAAATAGACATTATTACTCACAGTATCCCAAGCTAGCACAAGAGAAAGTGGCTTCTTAATTTTCTGTGTTCCATTACTCCATTTATGACCCATCTAATAAAAAAAGAGAGTTATTTTAATTCAAACTTTTGAAATATAATTTTTCTAGATTCTATATAATCCGTCAATGGCACATTTTTACAGTGTGGTTCTGTTTTGAAAAAACACTGGCTAAAGTGATATCTTTTAATTCATCAGATCTGCATTTGATGATTCAGAGTCAATGTTTTATGGCCTTATGCTACTTAATACCCTGTAAAGCTAAAACAACAAGGCCAAGGGGCTCATTTGTATAATATTGTCCTAAGGAGGAAAGCAACATAGAATGCAGTCTAGGCTGGTTTCCTGTGTGGCCAGGGGTGGAGGGGAGAAGGAGTTTTGTGTGAAGAGGATTTGCACACCAAGCAAACCAGAGCCATAGAACTGGAGTTGATCAGCATGTGTGTACTGATTAGGAACAGGTGTTTCCTTGTCAGGCAAACCCACTTTAGTCAACACCTCTGTATCTGTAAGCTGGAATGGACTGTGTTTTATGTTGCTTAAGAACATAAGAACATTGTACGATCAGAACACCTTCAGTTTAAAAGAGGAGTTCATTTTTAAAATTATTATTATTTTTTATTCATAAAATCTTAATACCCCGCCCCTCCTGACACAGCAGGTCGGGGCTGTCTCTTATACACATCTAGATGTGTATAAGAGACAGCCTGGCAGAACAGCCAGGTCTTACAACTATGTCGAAAGGAGGGGAGATTTGGGGCCAATCGGGCCTCCACCGGAAGGGAGTTCCCAGCCACGGTGCGGCCACCGAGAATGCCCTCCCCATTGTGGCCCCCTGGATGGAAGTCTCAGGAGACCTCGAGAAGGGCATCCCTGGGTGACCGCAGGGGCCGATCCAGAATCCGGGGGGTAAGGCGGTCCCATAGATAGGTAGGGCCTAGGCTGTTTAGGGCTTTATAGGCAAGCACCAACACCTTGAATCGGGCCCAGAAGACTACAGGCAGCCAGTGCAGAGACTGGAGAACCGGTGTAATATGCTCCCGGCAGCCCAATCCCACCAGGAGACAGGCTGCCTCATTCTGCAAGTTAAGGCTCTTACAAATTCAGTCATGCTTCAAACAGCATGGAAATTGTAAGTTAAGGCTCCTGCCTTAACGTGCAAGCCATATATGCAGTAGGGATGGGATTTCGGTTTCATTTTTAAACCAAAACAGCATCCGAAAATCTAACTCATTCCGGTTTTCAGTTTCATATCTTTTCCCATTGAAGCCAATGGGAAATTTTCGCAATGACTTCAATGAGAAGGGAACCAGGTTCGGGACTAAAAAAAACCCCATTCCTAACCCCCACCACCCGATCACCTGGGACAGGGGGTCCAACCTGCTTGCCACTGCTGGAGCCATTTTGGAAAAGGGCTGTCCATGCATAAAACGCCCACGGTAACCATTTTGCACATGTGCTGCCAAGCAGGGACCCACCTTGGCAGTGTGCCCCGGCGAGGAGGCCTAGGCCTGCTGACAGGCCTCCGACAGCCCTAGTGGGCCAGCACTGCACTGCTGTGAAGGGGCCTGCTGGTGCCGGGAGACCTCCTTCAGCAGTGGCACACCAGTAGCGTGCCATGGCTAGGGAAAGAACCAAAATCAAAACCCAAAATTAAAAAAAAGAATTAAAAAAAAACCCAAACCGAAAAAACGCCCTGTGTTCCACCCCTAATAAGCAGTAAAGACATTGTGAAGGCTTGCATATTGTGCTCAATTACCACTTGGGCTCCATGAACCTACACTTTGCCTCTGCTGGTTGAGGGCAATGCTGAGGCTGCAGACAGCAAGCTCCTCCCTACTCCAATATTATGGACTTGATTTGTGTCTCCACTGTAGTCCGTACATATAGTCTCCCCCTCCTCCCCCCCGCGCTGACTGCTCCCAAGTTTTGTCCCTGAATGCACATCACCCATCTCTCAGCCTTCTCCCCCCATATACAACCCCAATTACTGGGGTGCCCCTACCCCATAAACACACTGCTTCCCACTCCTGCCTGAGTCTATGCCATATACACCCTCCCAGCATCTGGCTACCCATACACACACTGCTCCCCACCCTTGGCTACCCCAGTCTTCTCTCCCAGTACACATCCTGTACCATATACACACACCCAGTACTTGGATGTCCTGCTGTCCACAATCCAACTGAAAACACATACGAAAAAGATACATACACTTCGCAACCACCCTAGGCTGTGCCCCAAAACGTTTCCCTGAATACACATTGCCCATCTTTCAGCATTCTCTGCCCATATATACACCCCCTCCACATACAAACACTGCTCCCCACCTCTGGCTGTCCCCCAACCTTGTCCATGGATTCACATCACCCATCTCTCTTGGTTGTCCCCCCATATACACACCCCTTCCAGCACTTGTCTGCTAGTTACCACTACATACACTTCCCCCTGCCTGCCCCTCAGCCTCATCCGTACATACTAGGTGTGACACAAGCAGCTAAATTGCTGTTCCTGAGCATTTCTCACTATGTCAAGTACAAGGACTGAGCACTCATCAAGATCTTGGTCCTGGTGTGAATTCTTGGTGAGAAACAGTAAATAAATAAATTCATTGTGCATGAAGAAAATGGCCACGGCTCTAAACCAAAATGGAGGCGATGCTATCACTATAATTTTTGTTAAGGATGGTGGCCATTTTGTGCATGTACAGTGATTTTTTTTTTCCCCTCACCAATAATTCAGGAAAGATATCCCTGTGCTCGGTTCGTCCCAGGATGAACTGAGCACCAGGATTTCAACGAGATATCGAGTACTCTCAATAATATCTCGTTTTAGCCCTAGTGCATACACATAACCCATTTCATAACCTTCTTCCGCATAAACACTCCCCCAGTACCTGGCTGCCCCCTCCTCATACAGAAGTTTCCCCCAATGCCCGGGTGCACCCTGTCTTGTCTGCCTGTTCACATCCCACATCCATCAATCTTGTTATCCCCATATACAGCCCTACAGTAGGACTGAGACGAGAGCAAGCGTTCCCATTCCAAAGGGAAATACCGACCTTTTGGAAGTGATTGTCCATTGGTACTTCATCAGTTTCCAGTGATTCCATGCTTCCACCATTTCCCCCTGTCATTTTCATCACTTTCAGGGACTTTTTTTGTCGCTTTCTGATCATTTTACAGCAGTTTTACGCACTTTAATGCAATTTCTAGCACTTTCCCAGTGCTTAGCCGGCACGTTTTAGACTACAGAACCTTTAGGGGTGCATGCAGGGCACACACAGGACTTGGGACTGATCCCATACTAGCCCTGTTTATCTTGCAAAAAATAACAAAAATGGCGAAAACAGCAGAAAAGACAGTAAATTTCCACATCACATGAATATCGGCGAATGCCCTGCTTCTGACAGAGCACTCACCAAGGTTTTCTCCTTTCAGGCCTACCCTCCAGTACACAGCTCCCCCATTCTTCCCAATCCAAATGAAAGCATATAGGGAAAGCCGCAAGCTACTCCCTGATGCCCTGTTGTCCCCAACTTCAGTGTTGTCCCAATCTGCAGAGGAAGAAACGTGGGGCTAAAAGACCAAGGCAAAGTGAGAGTACAAGGAGCCTAACTTGTAAGTGACCACCATATGTGAAATTACATCTTTACTGCTTACATGGTGCACTAGTTAAGATAAGGGCCTTAACTTACCATTTCCATGCTTTTTCAAGCACTAGTGAACTTGTAAGAGCCTTGACTCCTCTCTTAAACTGAAGGTTTTTTGATCCTATAATTTTCCTGTTTTCGAAAGGGGAATACACTAAATTCCCCCTTCTACAACACTACCAACCTTAGTTTCATTGCAAGGCACCCAGAAGGATACATAAACAAGACTATTTTTCTTACTATAATTTTTCTTTTTTACATTTTAAAAAATATATATTTTTTACCTAATCCAGAGGTTCAGTAGGTTTGGGCTCTTCACCTTAGAGAAGAGATTATTAAGGGGGGATATGACAGAAGTTTCCAAAGTCATGGGTGGTGCAAAGCAAGTAAATAGGGAGCTATTATTCACCCTCTCTCAGAACAAAGCGCCCCCAACCCATCCCAAGCAGCAGCAGAGCCTGGCGTCTGTGTGATCCTCTGCAAGGAGAGGGAATTGGGCATCCATCTCCTTCCTCCTTCACTCTAGTGCCAGCTCTCCCCAGTCACTGGCACATTACAAGCCTCAAGCGCTGCTGCTGTGAGAGCTGCAATCCCGTGGTCCCTGCCTGCTGTGCACTGTCCTACTCCCATCCCCTGGGGACACTAGGCTTGACCAGGCTCCTGTCAGGCTTTGGGTGGGGGGGGCAGAACAATACTCTCAGTGGCCCGGGAGCACCACGATTGCTAGCTCTCCTCTCCCTCTTTGCCTGAGCATGCTAGCGCTGGATCCAATGGGGGGGGCAGGGAGAACGCAGCTGCCACACTTTGGACCAGTGGGGAGAGCAGTTCAAATGATCTGTTCCCACCATGGGGAAACCAGGCAGGTGGGTCACTGTCACAAGTCCTGCCATGCCCTGGGCAGACTGAGGAGCTATCCACATGGGCAGGCACCCGGCCCTGCGCCACCCATCAGCCCTCTGGCCCGCCTACTATCCTGTCCTCTGCTGTGACGTAGACGCATAGGAATTGCAAGTTACGTCCACAACTTATGGTGCTGGTGAACCTTGCCACAGGATGGAGCTGCATGGGACTGGCCTGATGGGAGGCATTGGCCCAGTTGGGGCAACAGTAGCCTGTGATGAGACACCAGCCTTTTCTGGCAGACACATCGCATAGCAGTCGGCTGCCTGTCTCAGGCGGAAGTGGACAAACATCTGATGGCTGATGGCCCTAATGGTCAGTTGCATTGTGGGCTAATGTGGGGTAAGGTCACCCAGTGTGGGCTGACGTCTCATGTGGCCTTACCCTTAGTCCACAATCCTTGATTCACTTACTCCAGAGTAGTTCCACTGCAGCCTTGGTGTGTGAAACCATAGTTAGAACATGGCCATGTCAGGTTCTCGTATATATTGTAACCAAGCCAAGAAAGCGTACCTGAGTTCTCTCATGAATGTTGTATCCCTTGTCTCTCCCTCTGTTCCCCCTTCCCTGTCTCCCCTCCCCAGTCTTTAGATTGTAAGCTCTAGGGCAGGGACCGTGTCCATCTTATTTTTTATACATAGCTGGTGCTATATAAATGCTTATAATAATAATAATAATAATTAATAATTAATATTGTATCACAGCCAACCATGATGAACCATGTTACCAATGCTCAGAGTTCATCTTACCTGCTTTGTAAAAATGTACTTTATTCAAAAAATGAATTTTAACTGAAAAGTAGGCACAATTTCACAAGTCTGGAACCTCTAAATTGAACTCCAACAAGTTAATCTGGGTATCTGGTTTAATTTGCATATCCAAGCTTTATTTTGATTTTGTCTACGTTTGTACTTGTTCCCACAGCTTGTCAGTTTTGTAACTTTTAAAAGTGTATCCCAGACTCTCAGCAAGACTATTATTCAATTCAAAAATAGGTGCAAGGGACCTGTGCTGATGAATCAAATGTATCTTTTGTGGTAGCCATCAGAATGGAATGCAGCCTATTTCTGTTAGCTACTTCAAAGCTGTTCTCAGAGCAATACATACCATTCAAGGCTGTTCAATAGAAACCTCTTTTTTCTGGTGGTAGTGCGTCTTTGACATTGCTAGGAATCTTTGTTATCTTTCAAAAAGCACCGGCTATAATAGCCTAAGACAAAAGCTAAATAAAGATTTGTTCAACTGACATACTATGGTAAATCTGAAAGTAATCTAATAAAAACAGCATACCCAAGGCTATGATGATTTAAAAGTTATGGAAACCATAGATTAGCCAGTTTTACACTATAAATCAGGAGGCAAAAACTTTGACAATATTATCTCACTCAAAAGAAACTGACATAATGAATGGAGGTTCTGGTCACAGGATACAGCATATAACCTCACTATTGGTATGGTGGTGGTTCTAAAGGAAGAAAAGACTCTAGACATTTAAAAGGCATGGCCATGAGAATACACAACCTATAGGTATCACAAGACTCAGAACCAGGCAAGAAAAATCTCATCTGCAAAAACATCAGTGAAACAGTCCTTATGGCTGGAAGCTAAAAAAGGCCCTTTGTCCTACAACCAGTAACCACATACACACTGGCTCGTGATTATATTCAAGGGGGAGTTTCCAGGAATGTCAGGTAACTGAAATTTCTTACTGGGCCATGCTTCAAAGGCACAAGAACTCATGAGTGTGGGTTATGTAGGAGATTTACACTGCTGGAAAGTATATGCTCTAACTTGGATGAAGAATGTGTTCAGGATTCAAGGTTTGAATAAGAAGTGTCCTCTAGATATTAGAAAGATTAAAATTCTTTGAGCATGATCCGACAGCAGTTTGGCATGGGATCTATCCCTCTGAAGTGAATAGGACTTGCACTGGCGCTGGATAGTACAAGTATTAAACAATCTGAGGATCATGCTGTTAGGAGAAAAACTTACCAGGGATTCCTTTTCTTCAAACAAGTCTAAAAAATTATGGTAGCTGAGATAACCAGTATGCTCTGGATCAATTATCTGGATTAGCTCTTTGAAGTCTTCATCACTTATTGGAAATATAATGCAATCTAAAATGCGACGAAGCTCGTTTCTTGTGATCTTTCCATCTTGTTTCTAAAATGAATGCCCGTATGTGTGTGTGAAAAAGAGAGTGAAATTTTAGTAATCAACAAGGCTTACTTTAAAATACAGTTCTGCTCCTCTAAGGTCACTTTTAAACGAGGTGCTTAAAAGGGCCTCCAGAGCCCCGCATTCAAGAAGAAAGCTGCACGGGGAGTGTTTACACGCTCCCTGTGTTACTGGAAGTGACATGCCATCTGTCTTCTTCAGCGGCGGCAGCTGCAGACAGGGCTTTCAAAAGGCGCATTCTGTAGACCTCAATTTTCAGGTCTATAGAACGCGCCTTTTGAAAGCCCCACGCCTGCAGCCACCCCCACTAAAGAGAACAGGCGGCACGTCACTTCCGGTAGCGCAGGAAGCATGTAAATACTTCCTGCATGGCCTTCTTATTGAATGCGGGGCCTCGGAGGTCCTTGTAAGTACCGCGTTTAAAAGTGGCCTAAGCCAGCCAAAACCTACAGTGACTGAAAGTGGTTACTCCTTGCTAGCTGTTTGGATGTGGATCAACTAGCCTCAGCTTGATTCTTGGTGGACAGAAAAACATATTGCAACTGGCACCCTTTCACATTCTGATCACAGCTACTAAGAATGTAGTTGGCAGTTCTAAAAGCATGTCTGCCAGCTGAGCAGCACCGAACTCAATGCAGCTCCACAAAGGTAAAAGCTTTTAAGAGAACAGCCTTAGCTGGCCATGAAGACCCTAACCAAGTAACCATCCATGCTCCACTAAGGCATACCTCAAGGTTATGGCTAGGTTAGTACTTTGATTAGGCCAGAATGGGAAGTTTATATGTGTCTGCTGGATGTATTCTGTAGTTAAACATGTGGATGAATTTCGTCTCTGGAATTGTTTCCCTAGTGCCTTTCATCAACAATGAACAACATATCCTTTTTTTATTTATTAAATAGGGAAAGTGGTTGTTAGTTTCCACCAGCCCATTTAGCAGATGGACACTTGCTGTTTCAATTAGCCCCATCCACTAGCATGATGAAGAGGAAGGCAAATATTTTAGATTTTTTTGTGTGAATGGGTTGAGTTTTGCCCCTGTAGCCAACACAGGGTGGAATCAAACGAGACAATAGCCTACATTAACCTTCACCAGGTGTGTTCCCATGTGCCTGTCTATTAGGCATCCCCCATGTGGTCTCCACGTGGTCACCACAGAGCCGCCAATCGTGGCGGAGTCCAGGGACATCACGGGCCCACTATCTTGGTCAAACAGGGCTAATGGATGCCCATGTGTCTGTCTCTCATCAATTAGGTTCACTCGCAGCCTCACCAGCATCAAGTTCTGTCAGCACATAAGAGTCCTGCCTAGCACACCTGACCAGCTGAGAGGCAGGGAGGGAGACTGCGGAAGGAGAGGAGGGGATCTCTCTAGTGTGCCTCTCAGCTGAGAGGCGGCTGCAGGGAGAGAGATCACTAGTGCCACTGGTGGAAGCTGCCGCAAGCACAAGAAATACAGGAAAGGGGCTGTCCATTTATTAAGCTGGAAATGCTAAACAAGTGATTGGGGGCTGTGTGGCTCCAGTGAGCTATCGTCTCATCGGATAACACCACAGGCACATGCACATACAGTGCAAAGATGCAAGATTTACGCATCCTCATTATAAATACAGTGAGACATGGCTCCCAAATACTGTGTTATAATGAAAATGTACTGTTCTTACAAGTGTCCAAAACTCACTTCCTCTGCCAGAAGGTTTCCCTCATTCATCCCAACATATAAACAGTAAAACGTCCTATGTCTTCTCTGAAGCTTAGCTTTTTCTAGAG
This sequence comes from Sphenodon punctatus, assembly GCA_003113815.1. NCBI lineage: Eukaryota > Metazoa > Chordata > Lepidosauria > Sphenodontia > Sphenodontidae > Sphenodon > Sphenodon punctatus. The sequence continues at coordinate 243,856 of QEPC01010648.1, read as the reverse complement.
TTTCCTCTGCAGAAACCCTCTGCCCTTTCACTTGGGCCCTTTTCACACAGACACTCTAACAATAATAAAATGGGTGTTACATTTTACTAAACATATTGCAGGGTACCCATAGAGCACACGTGCAGCCCTGCAACATGTATGATAAAATGTAACACTCGTTTTATCAGTGTTTGAGTGTCTGTGTGAAAATGCCCTTAGTTCCATCTGCTTTAGTCCTTAAGACACCTGTTAACCCTTATCCTGGGATGGAGTTAACAGAATCACCTGTCCTGGATCAAAAGATGAATAAGCAACTATAATTCTGAATGTATATGATGTTTCTCTGTCTTATTAATTTATTAATTAATTTTAAAGCATTTTATGCACTACAAGACAGCTGGGTCCTGTTCTATAGAAATATGATCTACTTGTGTTGCTTACCATAATGGCATGCTATTTCTGTCCCAGACTCTATGGTGCATGATCTCCATAAGGTAGGAGTGTTTTGAAAAATAATAGGTCTGTTTTGTAACACGTTGCTTGATTTGGGAATTTCAGATTCGTGCTTGTTTTTCATTTACTTTTATTCTTTGCTCCCCCTTCTTACAAAAGCAATAAGAAACAAGAAAAAATAAAAACATCAGAACTGGAGTAAGTAATTTTCGAGTGATTCCACTCCATGCCAAGCACTAGACAAATATCTTGTATTATCAACCTTGCCCTAAGAAAAATTCTATTTCCTTTTACTCTCCTACAGAGATACGAGGTGGCAGTAATATTATAGAGGACAGGCAATTATTTACTTCATCAGTTGTTTTGGGAAATACTTTAGCAGTTTTCTAATAAAAAGATAATAGTCTTGTGAAACTGTTCCTCTGCCATCTGAATTTCCTTTAGAGACCGCTGTCAGTGCAGTAAATGTTACAGAGAAGAAATGTGATACAATACCCACAACAGCAAGCAATTCAGGGACGATGGCAGGGAAGTATCAAAATAAATAAATAAATAAATACTATCATGAAAGAAACAAATGCACCTTATGATAATATCTTAACTAAGAGCCTTAAGTACATATAATGACTTTTCTTTTACTCATTGATTGGATAATACTGAAAATGAATGCATTCTATATTAATTTTCAATTAGTCACCTTTCTACTTGCTTCTTCTGACACCTAGAATTCTTGTTTTCTTTGAAATGCCTTTATTTATGGGGAAGATGCTTTGGTGGCTCATGGAGTTACGCTGATTTACATTAAGTAAGTATTTGGCCCTATATATACAAGGTTGGGTGAAACGGATTCTCCAGTGTCCTTGGGGGGGTTTTTTTAACCACTATCTCAGACAACTAGACCTGTAAATGATTCTATCCATTTAGGTCCCAATTCAGCAAAGCACTTTAGCACATACTTGACATCAATGGGATTTAATCAATGGGGTAGCAAAGCTGTGTTCGGTCCAGGCTCATCTCCCTATTTTGTTCCCTCTTAAGGGGAAGGAGACAGGGTTTCCAGCAGGGGTGGGACTTGGGCAAAATTTTGGTTCTTGGTTCTCTCATTGCCTTCAATGGGGAAAACCGCAATATTAAAAATCCGATTAAAAAAACATGCAAAAGATCCAATACTGCCGATATCAAAAAAGAACCGAAATATCAGATGAATTTGATACAGTCATTATTGGGTACTTTTGGTTCTTTCCAAAACCAAAAGTTCCATCCCTAGTTTCCAGGGTGTAGTGGAGGGCTTATCTATGAAGGCAGTGCTGCCCCAGCTCCCAGCAAGCAACCCGCACCAGGAAGGAAGTTTTAAGAGGGAGTTGGGGTGGGGTACCCAGTCTGAAAACTTTCTTCTTGGCAGGGCCCTATGCAAGCAGCCTGAGCAGCACTCAGAAATTTTCAGAGCAGGCCATGCTCCTTCCCCCTTCAAAGGTTTCCTAGCAGGACTCAAGTTGCTCGCAAAGGGCCCCTCAGAGTCCATGGCCTGCACTCAACTGAGCCCCCTCACGCCATGGTAGCTAGATTTAAGCACTTGGTTTAAAGAAGGAACTTAAGGCTAGTAGGTACTACTACTGTCCACAGCAATGTATGAAAGCAAAACATTCCCCTTTGTAAATTATTCACTGGATTCTTTCTTTGTTGGGGATTTACTGCACAGTTTAGCCTGCAGAGCTGGTGAGAGCAGTTTTTCTATAATTATATTAGAAAAGTATTATGATATATTATCTATATAAAAATATGTAATGAGAACTGCCAGTTGGACTTGTGAAGCTATGCCCACTGCTCATTTTGCCTGTGTCAACAAGACTGGAAGCTTTAATTTTTCCTGTCCATTATTTGCTCATCTCATCCAAATATATAGAATCTGCAATTTAGGATGAACAATCTATAGCAAATAAAAGTGATGAAAAATTCCATCTGTCCACTATAGGGAGAATTGTACAGGCCAGTGTACAGATCATGTATATCACAACATTCCATCAACACTGACAGGAATGCATTTCTTAAAGAGTAGTTCAGTACATAGAAAAAAGCTGCAGACCTGGTAAGGATAGATGGGCAGCTTTTTATTAAACTCTACTCAAAACTAGAACAATGAACATGGGGAGGGGTGGAGAAATCTATAGTAAAACCATTTATTTTATTTATTTATTTATATAAAATTTGTATCCTGCCTCTCCTGCCCACAGGGCAGCCCGGGGTGGCGAACAACAACTATAGAAACAATAAAAATTTTAAACAATTAAAAATTACGTATTATGCAGGGGTATAAAACAAACAAAACAAAATGAAACAAAACACTCCCTCCCCACCAACCTCACCCACCCAACGCCATGTGAAAGTAAAAAGGAGTGGTAGCTATGGTATGGTTGTGCTGACTCAAAAGAGTAAGCAGGGTGTGTCTGAATAACTAGATGGCTACTTGAACAGTTGTCAGACTTAATCCTGCCTTCCCTAATCCAATTCCAGTTTTGTCTAGCCCTGCTCCACACTAGTTCAAGGACGTTTTTAAATGAGCACAGCTGGGGGGGGGAGGGGAGTGTCCGTGTCCGCTGAGTGATCATAGAGCGCCCACTCAGGTGGAGTGCGTGGGGAGGGATTCTAACAGGCGGCTCCCTGGGTGGGTACCACAGCAGCCCTCACACACTTCCCGTCGTGGACGATGAGGCAAGGGAGAAGCAGGCAGAGCTGGCCTTTGAAATCGACATGTCCCAGCCGAGTGCCCCCCAGCACTCCCAGCCGGTTCCTGGGCTGTTGCAAAGGCTGTTTCCCCGCCCACAGTGTCTCTGAATGGCAGACCACTCAGCTGACATGGCTGGCTGCTGCTGTTCATACGGCCTGGGGATGTGTGGGTGTCAGCTCCCATGCACTTTTTTGGCTGCTCCTACATGGCACATTCCGGTTTTTTCACCTGAGTGCGTGGTTGTGTCTCATTTAAAAATGGCCTAAAGTCTATTCCAGCCCTTCTATACTTTCTTCAATCCTGCCCAGCCTAGCTCTAGTCATACCGAGACTATTCCAGTCCTTTCCGATTCCTCAGCTCCTGACCAGTCTCTAGCCTTTTGGTTCTGGACCCTTGTTCTGATCGGGACCCTGGCAGTTAGTGGATCACTTGTCCAGATGGTAGAACAGGGGCTTAGAAGTTAGGTCAAAATTTTATACGAGAATACATATCCTTAATATGTAAGGATTAAAACTGGGGCTGTGTATGGGGTCTAGTATTTGTGATTCTAGTATTTGTGTTTGTTTGCATGTGTGTTTTTAATGGGCTTTTGGGGTATTGGAATGCACTGTGACTGACAGTCTGACAGGATTGTAGTGAAAGAAAAACTGTTATTAAAACTGCTGTTACACCTGCTACCAACTCCAAAGGGTTAACTAAAATAAATGATTTTTATTTTCTCCTTCAGCAGGTAATGTAACACTCACTGACATACAGAGAGAATGGTCATTTTTACACGGATGGGGTGGGTGGGGAGATGGGTGTTTTTCCGCAGTGGGTGGAGGTGGGTGTGTGTCCCTGTACACGGACACACACACCCCTCCACTCACCAAGCCTCCTCTGGTTTTCCAGAGGGCTCCATGGGCGGAGGTGGGTGTGCAATGAGTGGAGGTGGGTGTGCAATGAGTGAAAATGGGTGTTGCGCGGGAACGCACACGTACGCACTCCCACCCATCCCCGCTCAGTGTTCACACGGGCGAACACCAAGTGGAAACCCATCCCCACCACCACCAGCCATTTACATGGACGCCTCCCCAACATCCGCCCGAACACCGAGGGGGGGGCATAGGTGTAAAAATGGCCAATGAAGTTGGCAGCAACAGTATTTCCCCAAAATAACCCCCCAAATGATCCCCACTTTGGGATGACAGCAGTCTAACTGAGAGACATTATCGGTTGCTGTCCCAGTATTGTGGAATTCTTTTCCCCTGGAGGTTTGTCAAAGGCCACTTGCAGATGAACGTTGGGGTGGGGGGAACTCCCGGGAGCAGAGATTGCATTAGGAGTGATCCCGGAAGCTCCACTTGCGTGTTGGGGGGTATAGCCTGTTTCTAGAGTGATTCCCATCATGCATTGCAGTGGTCAAAACTCCAGCCTTGCAATACGTAATGGAAATCATGCTAGAAATGGGCTAACCCCCCCTCATCCCCCACCCCCCCAATGAGTGGAGCTTCCCAGGATCACTTCTAATGCAATCTCTGCTCCCAGAAGTTCCCCTGCCCCCCATGCTTATCTGCAAGCAGCCAAAGTCTGAGCCTGAGCATTTTCAGAGGCAATGCAAGACTTTTCTTTTTGGCCAAGCATATTGCAGGAGGGGATGTGGTTTCTAGGGAATATATATATATATATATATATATATATATATATATATATATACACACACACCCATTCTTCTATATGATTTTTATGTTGTAACCTGCCTGAGCCTTAGGGGAATGGTGGTATATAAGTTTAAATAAATAAAGGCAGAGATATATGGAATGGGGTGTCCTAGGTACCCGTCATGCCCCCCCCACCCCCCCGCTGTCGGGGCCCACGGCAGGGGTCGTGATGGCCGGGGCCAACTCCGGACCCCACTTCTGCCCCCTCGGAACTCTCCGGGGATGCGCCGCCGACCCCAGCCCCGGCAGCAGCGCAGAACACACCCCCTTTGCCCTGCCCTACCAGCTTTCCAGCGGGCAGCAGATGCAGGCGCGGAGCTGCCCAACGCGGCGAACGTGGCCACGCCCCCAGTGCATCGCTCTGCCTGTTTGTGGGTGTGTGCAGGGGGTGGGGCCTGGGAAATAAATACCAGCGTCAAGAGGCACTCGGCGCTGGTGATTGAAAAGGAGAAACCAGCCTCCAATCGAGAGAAGCTAAGTAGCGTGACGTTGATATAATTGTTGATCCTTGTGTGCTAGTGTGTTTGACCCCCATAGTGTATAGTTTTTGTGAATCCCTGTCTTTTCCCCGAAGTGTGTTTGGTGGTGTCTCTGTGAGAGTGCTTGCGAGGTGACAATAGTTACAGAGAGCGAGACCTCCCCTTCCCTGGATTACTCCCCTTCCCCTTCTTGGTGTGCAGACCCTTCCCAGACCCTCTGTCCTTGGGATTCCTTTCCCCTCATCTCCCGCCACTACTCCCACACTTTCTTCCCTGCCCCACCCCTCCTGCGGTGTGGGTTGCGCAAGTCGTGAGTGCGGGTGTAGACCGAGGCTCCCTCCAACGCTTGTGCCCCATGATGATAGGGACCTGGGCTCTGAGAGTCTGCAAGGTCCAAATACTATCCTGACGGGCTGTAACTCCTTGATAGACACTCCCAGCGTTCAGAGCCAGGGCGTGTGCATGGGTAGGAAGGGTGTGTGGACGTTGTGCGACTTTCTCCTCTTTACCCCTTCCCCCGGACCTCCCCCCCCCCCCCCCCGGTAACAGTACCCTACACTCAGCTCTGAATAGCTGACAGAGAGAAGTGGCAGCTATGTTCCAGTAGTCTGGGTATTGCCACGGATGTAACCTCCCTGAAGCTGTACAAATTGAAAGAAAGAAAAGAAAAGAAAAGAAAGTAGTGGTCAGTCCCTCAGTGAGCATCTCTTGAACAAATCTGTCCTTGCCTAGCCTAGCTTAGCCTCACCTGCTCAATCCCACCCAAGACCAGACCAGGATGTGTGCACAGAAGACAGAATTCAGCCTTATATACACTACTGCCAACAAAAAACCACAAACAAGTTGAACTGTCCGATCTTGAGTTTCCTTCTCTCCAAGCCACAGTTGATTGGCATTTGGAAAATGAGAGGCAAAAGCTCACTCAATTCAGGGACTAGTTCGTACCACTTTATTCCCTCCACTGTCACCTCCATTTCCCCCCACTCTCCTCCCTCACTTCCCCTTCCTTGCTCTGAGGGACTGTTTGTGTTCTTCCCACAGACACACGTATTCAAAAAGGCATACTTTTGCAGAATACCTTCTAAACTGTTCCCCCTGCCACCTGAGTCAAATATAGCAGTATGGTATTCAGATTTCAAATCTGAAGGCCAAACAACATTATTTTGGCTCTATTCAGCTCTTATCCAAAGCTAAATGCACAATCCTAGTTAACATTAATTGTTCTTACTGTATCAAGCATAAGGAATGCCTGTTTCAGTGATGAATAAGCATCTTGGATGTGTCTACGGAGTTTCAGAAGAATGCCGTCACTTGAGAAAGTTCCATCTAATCGTCTGACTGGATTTACTCTGAAATATGGAAAATAAGTTGTAAGAGGGCAAGGAGGTCTAGTCTAGTCAGACCTGGAAGAACAGGGCCTTAGGCCAGGAGGCCTAGGAGGCCCCAGGGACCAGAGCTAAGATGGGGTGGGCAGCTTGGGCTAGGCAACGGCTAGGCCGATGATGACGCTGGCAAAATCCCCCTGCAGATTCTGAGCTCTTGTCCAGCAGCGGAAGCCTAGATGGAAAGCAAGGGCACAGAATGGAGCTGGGGATGGTAGCCTGCACGGTCCCTAGCAGACAAAGGGGAACCACATGACAGACCCAGAACCACCAGGGGAGCCAGGAGGGGTAAGAACCCGAGTGACAAATGCCCAGGAAGGGAAGAGTAGGGCCTGGAACCACAACAAAGATTGGGGCAGAGAAGGATGCCCAACCTTCCAGGCCCTGGAGAGGACCAGCAAAAGCTGCAAAGGGGCAACAAGTTAGGAGGACCCTGAGAGGCTAGGGACCCCCAAGAACCCCAGGGCCAGCTGCGAGCCCAAGGGCCAGTCTAGGGAGGGCCCAGGAACACAGAGTGCATGAGGGGTGAGCTCAGAGGGCTCAAATGGCTAGATTGCTGTGTGGACACACAGGACTGGGGTTTTGAACAGGAGACATGCTAGTAGTCCAGGACTCAGAAAGCTGTGACCCAAGGGCAGCTAGACCATCCTTCCAGAAGGGGGAACCATGGACTGTACAAACTTGCTCAGGCAGAGGCCAGAGAACCATGGACGGAGGGACTATCTCCACCAGGAACTAATTCGTGAAGCAGCAAAAACAGAGGGTGACTGGTGCGGCAGCAGGAGACATCCCCCAAAGAGTGAAGAAACAATGAGTGTCACAGAAAGAAAAGGACCCTCCCCAGGCCAAAACAGACATTGGCAGGAAAACTCCAGGAAAATCTGTGAGTGGGCCTAGTCCTGCAAGAACTTGTGTGGGCTGGGCCATCATGCACCACACTTGGATAATGGAAATAGTTCCTGAACATTATTTGAAGTCAATTTCACAAGCTATTAAATCTGTACAGAAATCACTGCCTGGCTCTTAATCAAATACTTGTTCAGTAACTTAACCAAAATAGAACTTGAACACAGATTGAACAAAAATAGAACCTCTTACTTACTTATGGTTTTTCCGTATAGGAATTGTCTGCCCATTTTCAAATGTCACTGGATCCTCAAACTTCTGTAAAAATTGCTGCCATGCAATTTTACCTGTGGCTGTAAATCCAAATCTGGTCAAACAAAAATGCAATAACTGTTATAAAATATTCTGTTTTGTCCATGTCTATAAATACAGTTTCTAAACTAAATTTCTGACTGCAACTGCAATTTTTATGATGTTTTTATATGTCACTTCTGTGTATTTCATTTTTAAAATATTGTGGCAGCCCTTAACCTTGAGGGTGGGGATAGGACAAGATAAAAATCAATAATAAATACTGTGTCCAAACCTTAATCATTTGTCTATTATTATTTAATCCTTTTATGTATTATTTCTTATCATTTACTTGTTTTTATTTACATAGCACTTTCAGTGTTCAAAGTGCTTTCACAGTCCTATTAGCTATGCTATTAGTATCTTATTCCATGAGCAGTCCTACTAAAATCAGTGAGTACAGCAAAATCTGTCCCTAAATAAGATGGTGACTTATAGAATCATAAAGTTGGAAGTGTCCTCGGAGGTCATCTAGTCAAACTCCCTGCTCAGTGCAGGAAATCCACAGCTACAGTATCTCTGACAGATGGTTGTCCAGCCTCTGTTTGAAAACCTCCAGAAAAGGAGATCCCACCACTGCCCAAGGTAATTTGTTCCACTGTTCAACAGCTGTTACTGTTAGGAAATTCTTCCTAATGTTTAACTGAAATCTGCTTCCTTGTAATTTGAGCCCATTATTTCTAATCTTGCCTTCAGGGGCAAGAGAGAACAAGTCTTTGACATCCTCTCTGTGACAGCCCTTCCAGGATACTGCATTATCTGGACTTTTCAGTTTTACCAAATTGCCTCAATATAGATCCCTCGGGATCTGCCAGGTTTGGTGTGTGGCTACATGATCCCATCTGAGAGAGGAAATCTCCACACTCCAATTAGGTAATGTGGAGAGACTGTTATGAAGGGCTCACTGTTGAGTTTTACATCTCCAGAAGGCTGGGCCCTCCTGTGGGTGTGTCCATGAGAGAAGATGAATTAGCTTCTGGCGAGATACAGCACACGTGCACAGCACCCTTAGGAACTGTCGGACCCTGTGGAGCATTGTTGAAAGATCCCATGGGGCCCATCTTAGTATGGAGTCCATTGCAGGTTAATGAAGTCAGCGACCCTGAAGTGCCCTTGTGTGGCTGCATCAGTTGTACATTCCAAAGGACATCCTTGCGTAGCACCTCTTGCCATTTGATCTTAATTAGGGCTGTGCATTCAGGTTTTGGTAAAACACAAATAAGTCCTTTTCAGATGCCATATTCAAAACACAAACACTAGGTCTGAGTGAATCCAAAATTTCCTGGAAAACGTGGTATCCAAGGTCTTAAACAGGACCCCGGAAACTGCAGCACATATCCAGCTCAGAGCTGTGCTACACTCCGATTCTCAACGTTGCCACCTGCTTGGGGAGCCTCTAGGGAGCCCTCCCTGCCTGCAGAGGCCACTGCTGTCTCCAGCACTGCAGCCAGTCCCAGGCCAGTGGAGTCCAGCCCAACCATGGAGAAATGGTGAGGACCCAGCAGCCTCATTTCCCCACTTCCTAAGTCAGCAACCTCGCCCACAATCCAGTGAACCCCATGAGCCAGCCCATGCTCCAATTCCCCTCCCCAAGCCAGTGACTCCCACTGAGCCTGACCCATGCCCCACTCCACCCTGCCCAAGCTAACAACCTCCCCATCAAGCCAACCATATTCTCCACAATCCTCCCAGTGCCCCCACTTTTAAATTGATAGCAGCCTTAGCAGCTGCATTTTCCTTTCCGTATAGGCCGGTCAAATGAACAGAGCCTCACTGCACTTCTGTGTAAAAGGGTATTTTCAGAAGTGACGCTACCACACTTAGACCCAATCCAGGGTAACAGCCGCCACCCCACTCCAGAAGGGGGCCAGTAGGATGACAACCAGAACAGACATGATGGTGCACCTTCCCACACTTTACCCTGAACCGTGGCAGCAGTTACCACCAGTTGTGATCTTGGAAAATCATGGGGAACAGCCAGCGGTAAGTACTACCACAGTTCAGGGCAAAGTGTGGTGAATATCTGGCGGCTGCCAAACAGAAGTTACGGTGGTTGTGACCCCGGGGAGGGGTTAAGTGTGGCTAAACGTGGTATCATCACTTCTGAAAGTACCCGAAATAACCCAAATGTTGGCCCCCGTGTTCACTGTGTGCTTCTGCATTGATGGTGATGTGGAAAATGCAGTGGACACAGGTAAATACATTAATAAAATAAACAAACACAAATTCTGGATCCCATACACAGCCCTAATCTTAATATGTCTACATAGTTGCTTCTCTATCTATACACCTAATGAGGCAAATCATGAACTCCCATTCAGACAAAAGAAACCCTTGCTGAAGTCAATGGGAACTTAGAAAAATCAAGTAAGGTTTTCCCAATTTGACCCTGTAATTCTGGAGCACTCCTTTTTCTGGTATTCAACTCACTTTTAAAATAAAACTCTACACAGCTTTACAGTGCCTTTGGAGCAGCCCTTCAATGATGTCCTGCTGTAACCACCTATAAAATTAGGAATTTGATTGATGAGGGTTGTAATATCATGAAATGTGTGAAAAAAAGCCCCCATATGATTTATGATCCATTCATCATCTATTACAAAATGTTTAAGAATTTTTAAGCAAACTTTCCCTAGCATCTGGGATTTTTTAACAAAAACACTAAATCACATAAAATCAAAATACTAAGCTAAACCCCAAAAAGGGTAGCCCCAAACCATAGTCACTGCTGTCAGGGAACACCTACTGTCAAATCACCCTCACATTATCAGGATGATATTAGGTTAGGTGAAAACCTGACCATTTAACATACTTTAAATATCATGATCTGAACAAAAACTGCCAACAGGGCCAGAGGAGCAAATTTAATTTAAAAGAGGGCTGTGTACTAGGAGAGCTCTGTGATCCATCAAGGAGAATTTGCTCCTTGGAAGAGAGATCAACAGCATCCCACAACTGTATTTGGATTTACAAAAGCCCCAAAGTGGAACACAATGGCTGAAATTGTCAAATTATTTACTCCAGATTAACTCTATTCTGTAGTGGCTCTATTGGCTTTAATGGGACTAATTTGGAGCATGGGGTTTGAGGATCTCAGCCAACATGTGTGAGAATACGCTAACTGTTGAGGCTTGGTGTGAAAGTTTTGCTATAATCTTAGTTTCATGATTCTCTGCTTATTATTATTAAGCATTTATATAGTGCCAGCAGTATAATGGGCACTAATCCCAAACAAGTCTCTGAGTTGAGGGCCTTAGAATCTAGGGGAGACAAGGGATGGGAGGCAAAAGGAGAGGGTAATAATAATTTCTAAGGCGAGTAATTTTCAATGATGGAAATAAGGGCTGCGATTCACAAACCATTTACTCCAGAATAAGTGCTTTGTAGATTGCGGCCATTGTTTAATTAGTATTTCTTTTATTCATTCAGATTTATACCCGGCCTACCCCTAGGGCTCAGGTGGCTTACAGAATATAGAATACATAAAATATATCACCCCCCCACTAAAAGCCTCACCTTAGGGAAGTATAGGAGGGTTGGATAGAGGATAGGGTGGGCTGGGGGGAGGGTGCCCCAGCGCAAAACCCTGGTGGCAGCAGGGGGAGGCGTGGGGAGGTCACCTGGTGGCAGCAGGTGGGGGGTTACATCCGACTCCTTGTGAGAGAGGGAAGTCGGGTGGGGATATGTCTTGTGCCGGCCCCTGGTGGCAGCAGGATGGCTACATGGATTGGGGGGGGGGTTTGGGTGGGGTGGGGTGGGGATGACGGGGATGAGGGGCCTTTGGGCGAACAGAGCCAGGTTTAGGGGACGGGGATCGGGTGGACAGTGGGGGAGGAGCGGCCATGGGGTGGTTCTTGGATGTGGACGGTATGGTCCATGGGGATGGATGGCTCATACCCCCAGGGGACCTAGGTGCCTGTTGGAGGTGCAGCGTGCCATCCTCCCTCTGGGGTTGAGGGAGGAGCTAGGTCCAAGGTCTGCCTGCAAGGGGCTGCTGCTGTTAAACGCGAGGTCCATTGTAAACAAGGCCCCAATTGTCCGGGATTTGATCCTGGATGGGGCCGCGGACCTCACGTGTATTACGGAGACCTGGCTGGACGAGGCGGCTGGATCAACTTTAGTGATGTTTGATTTGGCTGGGGACAAGTTAGGGGTACTGCTGGTATACCGGGCCCCTTCCTGTCCAGCAGCATCCCTTGCCGCTCTAGCAGAGTTGGCCTCGGAGGTGACGCTGAACTCCTCCAGGACCTTGGTCCTGGGGGACTTCAATGCCCATGCTGATGCCGGCCTTGTAGGAGCAGAGTGAAAATTCATGGCCGCCATGGCAACCATGGATCTGTCCCAAGTGGTCAACTGCCCAACCCACATGGGGGGGCATACCCTCGACCTGTTCTTCAGTTCTGGCCTTGAGGTGGGTGGTCCGGTAGTGGGGGAGGTTAGCGCTACGCCTTTGTCATGTACGGACCATTATCTCCTTCAGGCCAGCCTCTCGACGCATCACCTCCAGAAGGGGATGGGACCAGTTAGATTGGTCCACCCTCGGAGGCTGATGGAACCCCAACGGTTCAAAGAGGTCCTGAGGGAATTAACTTTGGACCTGGACGGCCACTCTGTCGATGAGCTGGTCTAGCATTGGAACAGCTTGCTGGAGGAGGCCATTGACAGAGTGGCTCCGAGACGCCCCCTACCTCCATCTCGTCACCGCAGGGCCCCTTGGTTTACCGAGGGGCTGCGGTGTATGAAACAGGTAGGCAGGAGGCTAGAGCGATGCTGGCATTGGACTTGCTCTTACTCCGACTGACTTCTCCATAGGACTGATTTGCGGTCATATGTTGAGGCTGTGAGGACAGCAAAGAAGGAGTTCTTTGCTGCCCTCATAGCATCTGCAAAGTCACGCCTGGCGGAGCTGTTTCGGGTGGTGCGGGGGCTGGTCAGTCCAGCCTCTCTCTGTCTGGACGGGACTTGTCCCAGGCCTGCTGTGAGGAGTCTGTCACCTACTTTGCAGACAAGATCGCTCGGATTCAGAGCGACTTTGACACCGGGTTGGGGACAGTGGGTAGAGAGCGCGAGGTTATGGAGGCCCTGTCTGGTCCAACTTTGTGGGGGGAGTTTCAGGAAGTGACGCTAGCCGATGCGGTGGATGCCCTGGGGTCTGTGAGAGCCACCAGTTGTGAACTTGATCCTTGCCCATCCTGATTGGTGAAAGTCTCCAGGGAGACACTGGGGACGGTGATGGCAAGAGTGGTTAACGCATCCCTGTGGCAGGGGAGGTTGTCACCCAGCCTCAAGGAGGCTGTGGTATGCCCCCTGCTGAAAAAAACATCGTTAGATGTGGACGCACTTGCCAGCTACCGACCTGTCTCTAACCTTCCCTTTTTAGGGAAGGTTATTGAGCGGGTGGTGGCAATCCAGCTCCTGGCGCATCTAGACAGGATCGGTTTCCTAGACCCTTTTCAATCTGGGTTCCATCCCGGCTATTGCACGGAGACAGCGTTGGTGGTGTTGGTGGACGATCTCCGCCAGGAGATGGATGCAGGATGTTCTACATTACTTATCCTGCTAGATCTCTCGGCCGCTTTTGATACCGTGGACCATGGGCTGCTGTTGAGATGGCTGTGAGACCTGGGGGGTCTGGATGGGACTGTTATTGAGTGGTTCCGCTCACTCCTCTCAGGGAGAAGCCAGAGGGTGGTGCTGAGGGCTGAAACATCTTGCCCCCGTGCCCTATCCTGCGGCGTTCCGCAGGGTTCCATTCTGTCTCCACTATTATTTAATGTGTATATGCAGCCCTTGGGGGAGATCGTGAGAGGGTTCGGGGTGCGATGTCACCAATATGCTGATGATACTCTTTTTCAGCTGACCCAGACCCTGCTGTCTCGTTGCTATCCCAGTGTTTGGAGGCCATGGCGAAGTGGATGCGGCAGAGCAGACTGAAGCTCAACCCCGATAAGACAGAGGTGATGGTGGTGGGGAGGGCAAGGGAGGTGTTGGCCCCCCTAATGGGGGGGTCTGCCCTCCTAGAGCTCAGCAGGTTTGGAGTCTGGGGGTGATGTTGGACTCGGATCTCTGCCTGGATCGACAGGTGGAGGCAGTGGCGAAGGCCGCCTTCCACCAGTTGTATCTAGTGCAGAGGCTGCGTCCGCTCGTCTCCGGCCCGGACCTGGTCTCCCTCATCTATGCCTTCGTCACCTCGAGGCTGGACTACTGTAATGTGTTCTACGTGGGGCTGCTCTTGTTCCTGGTCTGGAGGCTGCAGCTAGTGCAGAATGTGGCGGTCCAGCTCCTGACGGGGACGGGTCGTCGGGAGCATATAACACCTATGCTCCGGACTCTGCATTGGTTGCCAATAGCATGCCAAGCTAGGTTCAAGGTATTGGTATCACAGTCTGGGCCCCTCGTACCTCAGGGACCGCCTCGCCCTCCGTGCCCCAGAGCAGCTCCTTCGGTCTGTCGGGCGGTGCCTTCTTGGAGGGCCCCCGTGTTAAGTGGGGGGCCACAATGGAGAAGGCTTTCGCGGTAGCCGGGCCACGACTTTGCAACTCCCTCCTGAAGGAAGCTCGCATGGCCCCAAGCCTTTTGACATTCCGGTGGGCTTGTAAAACCTGGCTGTTTACCCAGACCTTTGGGGAGGAGGGGGGAGGGTTTTATCTCTCCCTTTACCTTCTATTTTTATTTGTTTATCCGCTCCTGTTTTGGTTTTAATTGTTTGGATTTTTAAAGTATTTTTATTTTGAGTGTTGTTTTTATTGAATTGTACGCCACCCCGGGACGCCATAGGCATTGGGGGGGCGACTAACAAATGTATTAAATAAATAAATAAATAAATAAAGCCCCTAAGAACTCCCCACCCAGCCCCTATCTTTGCCTGTTAAACGCTTGGCCAAAAAAAAAAGGTTTTATGTTCCGACACGCTCCCTCAGGGCATCCAGGTGTGCCCTCTTACAAGTTGCATCATTGCACCAGGTTCAGACACTACAGGCACGCAGAGAGGTGTTCTCATTGGCTGTTCCACAGCTTTGGAACTTCCTTCCCCTGGAGGCACCAAAGCCCAAGCATTTTTCCAGAGGCAATGCAAGACCTATTTATTTGGTCAGGCTTTTAGTGGTTGGGGATAGGGGTTGGGGGGGAGTGGTTTTAAGTAGGATATTATATAGTTTTATATTTTAATGCTTCTATAATTTTTTTAATATACTACATTTTAAGCAACCTGGAGTCTTTGGAGAATGGTAGGGAATAAATCGAAAACAAACAAATGTAGTATATGGAGCATAGGGAATATTGGAACTAAAGTAAAAATAACCTCTGGGAGTTTGTCAACAATATGATCCTCTGGATATTTGGCAATGACACTAGCCCTTAGCACCAGTTCAAATCCCATTCTCTTCAATGGGAATTGTGCCACTGCTACATGCTAATGTTTTGTGCTAAACAGTTGGAGGATTGCAGCCTTAGCTTCTGCAAATACTAAGACAAGCTCTTATGTATCTTAGTCATAAACAGTTCAGGAGACGTCTATAACAGATGTCCAGAACTCTTAAAACACTGTCATGAACTAGTATTTGCAAGTACTTCCCTTCAGCATTTAAAATAAGCAATATTTAAATATGATTTTAGTGCTTTAATCATGCAGAACACTACCCATGACTGTTATATTCATCATCAGCCTTGATGAAGCTGTGTATGTATTTTATTACTACAGCAACATCACCATTCTGTTTTGTTGCTGGATGCAGAGTGGTGCATCTTTTTAGTTACATTGTCTGAGTAATATCACCTGAAAGATATGAAAGTTTCTGTTTATGGCATCATTAAAGTGACACTGTATTTTCCAATGCCTAGAGAGGGCGGGGGGGAGCTCCACGGGAAAAAGACATGTAGAAATCTTCCCCATTATGTCCTTGCATTTAAGAGCAAGATTTACTTCGAGATTTAAACTAACAAATGATAGGAATTAAGAGGGGGGGAGAGAACTATAATAGAAATATTTTTTGACAAAGTAATAGTTGATCATTTTTATATCGCATTGTGAACAACTAGACACAAATAAGATTTATCTGTTGAATGCACAAAGCAATATGGTTACTGCAGATGAAACTCTCATCCAGCACGTGCCACTAGAAAATGTATATCTGCAGTGAGAACTTTACAGTTAACTAGTGCATAGAAGGAAAAATCCAATTGATTGTTTTCATGGCTGGTTCTATTTTTCAAACAAATGAATTTAAATATATATCCAATATAAATTATAGAATCTTTTACCAGCAATATACGATCTGGTTCCTGCAGTGCACGTACTGTAAGAACTGATTTGTGTGCCAGGAACCACTTTTTAAAATTCAGACTATTCTTGTTTCTGTTTAAGCTAAAGAAAAAAAATAGTGTTAAAGTTTTTTCCCTTGTTCCCTTCCTCCTTGATGTTTCTTGACTATAAACCCCTAACATTGCTACCTTGGAATACAAGACAGCGACTAGCTAGCTTTTTATTGCATCTTTTGCACCACTGTCTTTGATTACAAAGAAGCTACTGTCTAGTTTTCTTCTGTAGTTTTCGCACTGTTGTCTTTGATTACAAACCAGCTACTGCCTGGTTTTCTATTGCATTTGCAGCCAGTGGTGGCTAGTACCTAAAACTGTTGGCAGGTCTAGAGGAGTCATAGTCTGTGGGGGGAGAGGGGAGGACAGCACACAATACATTGCATGTGCCATGAAATGCACAAATTAAATCAACGTCCACAGACACACGCCTCCCGCTTCCCACACACACCACATGCATGCACAACCATCCCCACACAGAAACATCACCCTGCACACACCACCACTCATGCACGCACCACACACAAAGCAGCTTTTGCTCTTTGGTTACTGTGGTTCCATGTTGGAACTGAAATACCATAAGGCGGCCATTCCCATGGCATATTGGCTCCAGCTAGGAAATACAGGTTTTCAAAGTAGCTTGCCTCCAGTGCAAGCTATTCCCCCCATGAGTCCTACCTGCCTGTTAGGGTTTAAGGGAACAACAGACACACTCCAGGTGCTAGGGCAATATGGTGCCGGAAAAAGGTCCCTCAGGGTCTTATATAGGCGCTGGGTATGAGCTGAGAGAGCTAACCCTTGCCAAAGCTCATCACCGGGATTAGTGCACCGAACAAGGCCCACTCTAAGGTATCCACGCACGCACGTGCACAGGGCTACGGAGGGGGAGTGAGGGATCAGTGGTGGTTCAGTGGGGAAGGAGCCCACTGGGCCCGAAGGGTAGAGGAACCAGGAGAGGATAGGGCTTACACACAGGGCTCACCAGGGAACGTAAGATCACAGGGAAGGGAAGTTTCAATGCTCTCTATACTCACACTTTCCTACTATCACAGTCACACAGACACTCACCTCGCACACTCCACGCTCTCAACTCGCACTCCCAATCCTTCACACAGCCAAATGCTCTCCACTCCACTCCACGCCAAGGGCCAGTCTCACGGCACGAGTCCGATCACCAGCACTGATCCAAGCCCCTCCAGAGGCTTATATGGGAGCTTGATTGGTCAGTGCCTGCAGGCGCGCTGAACGGCGAGGGCGTGCTTCCGAGTAGCGGTGCGCATGCGCCCGACATCGGCGTTCCCTGGGCTACCCAGGGACGCCACGCTACTGCGTCTCCGCCCTTCTATTGTTGACGTCGGGAAGGGGGCGGGCCCCAACGCCCGTCGCCGGCTCTGTGGCTGCCGGCAAGGCCTGACGCGGCCGTGCAGGTGCCCCCAACCCCTTCTACCCCTCTGGGCTCTGACACTGCCTTGTCCTTAACCCTACCCCATCCATCTCTCTTACCCTTGTGATGCCTCCCAGCTTTCTGGCTGGCTGCCATCAGGCACAAAAGGAATCCTGGTAGCACCAGGAAACTCGGTGGAACAACGCTCCCTCGCTTGTTCCACAACCCCTCTTGTTCACTGGGTATTAGCAAACAAGACGTCGCCCCACATTTGACCACATAACTCCAGATTCACCTGCTCATCTACTCAGTGCCCATCAGGTATTTGCCCTGTGGCTGTCCCAGGGTCGCTCCTCACGGTGTCAAGCCACAAAATATGAAGCGCATTGTGTGGGCACACCCAGGTAATCCTGAGACACCAGGCACCCATGGGACCAGGTCTCATTAGTTGTGTTCCCCTGCAGCCCCAGGCCCACCACCACCATAGAGATGCAGTTAGCAGACCCCTCCCAACCAGGAGAGGGGAGTACAGAAATCCCCAGAGGCTCGCAGGAGTGCAATCTGCACTCCCCTCCCAGACGGCTGTCAGCTGAGAGGGGCGTGCTAGTGCTGGCTCCCTGGCTGTGACCCCCGTTCCATCAGAGCCAGTTCTCACCACAGGCCAGGTCCTCGGTAGCATGAAGCTCTGCAGTATTCCTGAGACTGCTTAGATAAGGCCTTTCATTTTATCCATGAGATTTTATATGGAGCAGTAATGAAGGTCCCAGTTACACTTGGCAAAGATTCTTGGTGAACGTGAATACAAGTGAAAGATATTTTTCCATATATAATAATGTTGGGCTACAAATCCTTCTTGTACCCCTGACGAAGGGTTCACACCCAAACACGCTGGGTTAGGGTTGTGTGGACTAGTAGTTCATTTTATATACAATTTGGATTGTTATTAGTATATTTTTATATATTGTTGAATTTTTGTATACTTATAGTAAAGTTTTTTTTAGAGTTACAGGAGCTTTTTCTCTTGCTTGGTTTTCCTTCAGTGCTACTATTTTTCCCTTTTCTTGTGTTTCTTACAACATATTTCCACATTATTATTATTAACAAACATTTATATAGCGCCAGCAGTGTACCTGGCACTTTACAAAGTAATAAAATAGACACGGTCCCTGCCCCTAGGGCTTACAATCTGAGAGACAGGAGCTGGGGGAGAGACTTAGGAAGGGGAACAGAGGGAGAGACAAGGGGTCTAACATTCATGAAGATGCGAGGTCTCAAGTGCACGTACTTGGCTTGGTTACGATGAGAATGACAGCAGGCAGGTCCATGTTGCAAGGATAAGGGTAAACCGATCGTAGGTATAGGAATAGTGGCTCAGCAGGATAAAGAGTCAGACAGAGCAGAGCGAAAGAGGTGAGTTTTAAGGAGAGATTTGAAGGTATGAAGGGAGGGGGCAAGGCGGATGTGGACAGGGAGGGAGTTCCAGGCATGGGGGGCAGCAAGTGAGAAGGGACGAAGGCACTTAGGGGAGCAGGGAAGGCGTGGAAGGGTGAGAGAAGGGACAGAGGAGGAGCGAAGTGCACGGGCTGGAGTATGGAGGTGTTCCAGACCTCTCTCTTGGTGCCAGCTCTTGCTCCTGTTATCTTTGAACAGAACAGAATGTCTCTGGTTCTTGTCTTGCTCCTGCTCTCCTCTCTAGTTGTGCTTTGCTCCCCTTCCTCCTCTGTATTCCCTTTTCCAGCTTTGTTCCCGTCCTGCCTCCCTTTAGCCTTCCCTGCCTTAATCCCTGTTCTTGCTCTTGCCTTCAGCCTTTCCTCCTGTTGTGCCCCCAAGTCCTGACCCTGAACTCCTTTACACCAAACCCCCATGTCTGCCCATGTCCTGGACAACTCTCACCCTGACAGGCTGCACCACTTGACCTCAAATCAGGTCCAAAAAGTATTTTCGCCTAAACAACATCTTAGGGCCAGCTGGCTCCCACATCATTTCCAGGTTATCTATCTAGATTATAAAATACTCTCAGTATCATGGTATTGATCTCAGTTCTGCTCAGAATACTGCAGCACTATCTATTCTTGTCACAGAATGCTGGTGGTTGATCTGACCTAGGGCATAGGTTTTGATTTTTCCCAACTCTCAATTCAGCTCATAGTCAATTTTTCCATCCCATCATCTCAAAGTTAAAAACAGTTTTACCTCAATTTAAATTAGAGGTGGAACAAATAATGGATTTGATATACGTGAATGTTATTTGCATTTTTAGTCCTCTGAATATCTGAACAATATTTGCAATCAAAACGAGTATTACCACATCCGCTTAGTCAAAAATTCCAGCGTTGTTACTTTGCTTATTATGGTTCAGGTTAGTCATTCCAGTAGTTTCAGTATTTTGGTTACCTGGGTTTGGCTATTGTGCATGCGCAATAGTGCTAATAGTGCCAAAACACCAATATGTTGAAATAAATGGAATAACTGAAATGGTTATCTGATGAAGCAGGAGTGAATAGCCGTGGGTACCCACTTTGTCAGAAAATTTGTTGCCTTGTCTGTCCTGCTCTCTTGGTCCATGCACTGATCCTCACCACGACCCTTGGACCCTGGATCCCAATCCTGCACTACTCTCCCGCCATGTATCCCTCAACCTCATCCTGCACCTACTCTCAGTGATCCAGCCTGTGGTCCCCGATAATTAGCCCTAGTGAAAAAAAATGTTCATTTTGTTTTTACTAAAAACTAGGTTTTTTATCATTGGGGAAAAAAATCAATAAAAATGTTGACAATTTCTGTTACAAGTGTTTATAGCATCTGAAATTTTAAATGTCATAGAGGCTCATTAAAAGCATTTGAACATTTTTTGCAAAGTTGTAAGGTTTAATTTTCCACAAAGGGCCATAACCATCGTCATCATCATCTTAAACTAAAGGGCATTTGAACAAACCAAACTATTGAAATTTGGAGATCCAATTCTGAACACAGCTGGGGTAAACACTGGAGGTTAGTTCTCTATAAAACTGTGTTAAAGAATATGATTTTTACAGCAGTAACTTCCCTTAAAGAAGAGGAAACACCACTGTTTACTTGAGTGAAAGTCAAATACAAAAATACAAACAGGCAGAAACAAGGCCTATAGAAGTTTAAGATGATGCTCTTTGATGCCTCTATGCCACACTGCAGCACACACAATCTTCTATCTAGTTAGTTATCTTAGATTTGACAATCTAACATTCACCCTAAAACACAGGCACATAGAAGGTGAATTATTCAACAATAAAGATATGAGGCTGCAATGATAAGAAAGTGTCTCTAGAGAAAAACAATATGACTCTTACCTAGTCATCAGTTCTTGAAAAGTTTCATTTGGCAATGGAAATATAAAGCCATTAATGACTGCCTGCAAGTAATCCAAAGACACAAATCCACTCTGACTGACATCAAATGCTCGGAAGGCTTTTTCAATGTCCTGATAGGCTGACTGCAGCTGTAATTGATACAATTTATAGTGTTTTGTTCAGAAAAAAATAAATCAAGCTCATGAAGCTTTTAAAACAATAATGTATTTTTTACAAGACCTTTGCAAATTTTCCTCTCCACAAACTGATCAAATAGGCTACCATGGCATGCTCTGACGGTCAGATGTTTAATTAATAAGCTCACTACAGAACACTATTCCCAATCACAGAGTTTCAAGTGACAAGGCAGAGAAGTTTCTCAGAGAAAGAGAGCACATCTGATAATTCAAAACTAAAAATACTTGGGTGCATCTGCCAGATTGGTAACTCTTTTTATAATGCACTTTTAAAACCACCTCCACCTTCACCAGTAACATGCTTCTGCTTATTAAAATAAATCATTAAAATCATGGGAAATAAGGAGCATAAGGACTGTCATACCGGGTCAGCTGATTAGTACCCAACCAGGCAGTGTGGTATAAGGACACCGTTGCTGTGCAGTCACCTCATGGTTGCTGCACAGTGACTTTACCATTACTATGTACTGTAGCAGACTAGTGTCCCTATATTCTGCAGCTCAATAGCAACAACAGGAGCATGACAAGGCTGTGAAGGGCCTGGGCGCTGGTCACAATTATAGGCCCCCTATGGGTGACTCAGAAGTAAAATAAAAAACGAACATGAAATTAACCAAAAAAATCCACCCCAAAACAGCAGAACAGACAAGCAAAAAGCAGGCACGTAAAACTATATTGCAGCATATACAAATAAAATCTCTGAAATATACCTAGGTTATTATGGCGTTCAGAAAAAGTGATACGTTATTTTAGGTTATACTACGCAGAATTAAAGAATACATTCTTTTCTTGCTTTCTGCTCTGTAAAACGTTCAGTCATCTCCTTAGTGAATACGATAATAACCTAGCCACCCCAGCCACAAGAGCTGACACTACCAGTACCAGCTGCTGTGCTTTTGGTCTGGCTGCTTTGCGATGGGAGGGGCTGCCAACTTCTTTCCCAGAGACAAAAACTGGACATTGTTAATTTGCATAAATGTTCATGTGAGAGAGAGGAGGTGGCAGCGGTGGCTCTGGTTGCTATGCTGAAACAGATTGAAAAGTCTCTGTGGAAACCTTGGAGGGTGCAAATCCTCCCCCTCTTGAGGGAACTATTGCAAACCACTGAGACAGACAGCATGGGAGCTGCAGGAGTGAGAGGCATCTCAGCAAGAACAGACAGCAGCCTGACAGGAGTAGGAAGCAGACTGACAGGAGCAGGAAGCAGTCCTGTGAGCGAAGGCAGGCAAGATGGCGGCAGCTCTCAGAGAGCACGGGAGCAGTCCATAGTGCCAGGAATCCAGTGTCTTCCAAAGAAGAGCCATGGGTAGGATCCTGGTCCTTGGGGGCTAAGGAGCTAGTCTCCTCATCAATTGAGCTCTGAATCAAGAGAGGGTGAGGTAGTGGCGGTGGTGACGGCAGCAGCGGCAGCAGCGATAGCACTCTTTACCTCTCCTGGCAACAGTTGCCTTTCCCCTTTCCTCGCCCCGTGGGGTTCCTTGACCAGTCCTCGGCATTGGGTTGGACTTTGGACTGAACAGAGCCAAGAAAGCTGGGGCAATTTGGAGAGATCAGGGAATTTTTAGAGCTTGTTTGTCAGTGCAGAAGGGGCATTGTTTAGCTGGATTTTCCTCCTTTGGAAGATTGTAGCAAGGCCTCTCGGAAGAACCAGGACTTCTCTCTCCTGGAGGATTGGTGGAGTAGAATTGCCTGAAACTGGGCTATTTACCTGTGCCCTGTGAACTTTGAGAGCGGGCCAGAGTGCAAGTTAGGGGCAACGAGGAAAGACGGTGCTTTTTACTTGTTTTATAGTTTTAAAACTGAGTGCCAGTGCCTAGTGCCGGTAGGCGCAGTAGGGGTGTTGGTGTCCTATTGGATTTCCCTAGCTAGAGGATTGCAGCAAGAACTCTCCCACGGAGAAGTGGGTTTTTCCCCTGGAGGAGTGGTGGTGAAGTGGCCTGTAGTGAATCAAATCGGGCTACTCACCTGTGTCCTGTGAACTGAGAGAGCTGGCTGGAGTGTAAGCCAGGAACTGCTGTAGACTTTGTCAAGAAAGACAGCGTCCTTTTATAGCATAGCATAGCATAGCATTTAATTTATACCCCGCGCTCTCTCGGAACCCGACTCGAGGCGGCTTACATAACAGCAAATACATTCCTGGGTTATTTCCCACGCAGGGGACCCAGTACACAAAATGGCAGCAATACATAATAAATCAACTATACAAAATCAAAAAATCCCTTACTGACAATCTCCTGCTACCAACTCTTTACAATCCAGCAGTTGGTCCCACAAACTAATCCTTCTGTCCCTTGCTGCCACCAAGGGACATTCCACCTAACTCCACCCCTCTCTCACTGGGGAGAATCAGCTGCACCTTCCTCTCCGTCAGTATTTAACATTACCCCCCACATAATAAACACATTCAAAAAATTTCCCACCTCCGCCTCCTGACCCAACCGAAGGGCACAGCCAAAGGGCAGGCCCCTTCGACACGTGCACCGAACACGTGCCTCTGGCATGACCTCCGGCCGCTCCCGATGTTAAGAGAAGCAGCCCGGAAATTGGCATGGTCAGGCCCCGCCCCCGCAAGGGGGGGGGGAGTGGAAAGGATCCCGCGGCTCCTAGTTCTCAAAATCAGGGGCCCCCGACCCCACAACCAAGTACCATCTTTGTCTTTAAAGGTGGGGGTGGGGGGTTCCACGGTGCCGCTGCCATCAGGTCTCTCCTGGCTGGGCTCCCCTTTCTCCCGCACACCGCCGACAGCTCAGATGAGATGGGAGGGCATCAGAGAGGCAAACAGCACCTCTTTGCATTACTTTGTCCTTCCTGGCCCACTGTTTATCTGTTTTTGTTGTTGTTTTAAAAGTGGGTGTTGGAGTGGGGTTGCCTTTAGTGATTTAAATTAGGCTGCTTGCCTGTGGTAGACCATAGGAGTGTGCTGTGTTCCCTTGTTTGTGTGGCCTTGGCGCTGGTCAGGTTGGCCAGGGTTAGCCTTTGGCCATTGTATTAAATTAATTATTGTTAAATATTTGTAACATGGGTTGGAAAGGTTAGTGATCAGAGAAGGTCAGGAACCTTGTAAAGATAAACGTCCTTTGATTTCTGATTACCTGGGGGATTCTTTGAAATAGGTATAATCTGTAAAGAGGATTAAGTGGGGACTGGGGAGGGGAGATATGGCTTCTAAGCTTAAGAGGCCACGGTTGGTTAAATCACAACTCTCACCCCCAGGAAAACAGAGAAAGCTGGAAAAATATTTCCCTACTGTTAACGGGCAGGAGAAAGGAAACCAGATGTATGGATGCTCTGTATCTAACCCCTTCCTTATTGGAAATACCAGATAGTGTGGAACTACGCAGACAGTCAAATATATATTTGATCAATTAAACCATATTAACAGGGAATTGAATACGGCACTTCATGGGTCAGATAAGGGAAACCTCCAATCACTGTTACAGACCTCAGCCGTGGCAGATGTTGGAGCAAATGGTTGAAAAGATCCTATTGGATTAAGTTTGGAAAAAGTTTTGTTAGATGATGACTTAAGTAAACAGTCAATAGAGGGGAAACATCCGTTAAACTTGTAATTGATAAAATCGCCATTACTGTGTTGCTTTTATCCAGTGGGATGATTCCGTCGTGGGAAACCCCCCTGGATGTGGCGGAGCATATTAGATTATTATTTTGACTACCAATTACAAGAAAGGATATTAAATCGGTGGCTCTCTTACCCATAGTAAGGGGAAGAAGGAATGTATTAATACATTTTAAATCTGATATTTATGTTAAACGCCTGTTACAGGAAAGGGATTTTTTGGAGAAGAAAGCCATCGATGTGGCGGAGGTTTATGCAGGGGATAAGAGTAGAAGTTGTTCCAAAAAAATTAATATTTCCCTGAGAAGAGGACATAGAGAACATATAGTAGGGAAGATAGAACAGGTTAAGGAGGTGCCATTGATAGACATATCGGGATGTGAAGAAATGAAGTATTAGAAGCTAGAGTTCCTGAAATTAAAGTAAAGGAGAAAAATATGGGGGAGGATAAAAGGTATCCTCTGGGGCAAAAAGATTTTTTTATATAAGATGGGGAATCTATACGATTATCTAAAAGATGAACATTGGAAGCTTAAAAATAATAATGAGATAAATAGGGATAAAAAAACTAAGGGAATAAAAGTAAGAACAGGTTCAACAGGGAAAAGATTGGATATAGAAGAGCAAAAGGGAGAGGACAGGCATGATGAAAGAAATGCTCCTACAAGGCAGAGAAGGAAAGTATCGTTAATGGAGGATTAGGAAGTACATCAGTTACCAGTTATTAGAGAAATGGGGACACAGGGAGATAAGGTAGTGATTAGAGCCAACCCCTCCATATCCACAGATGGTCTCTTGATTGAGACATTAGGAGACGAAGAAGGGATGGAAGATACAGGTTTTGACCTCTTGTTTGGTGTTGAAGGAAGAAATCTGGATGGATGTGACAAGGGTTAAATAAAACTCCCTGAGGTGGATCTGCATGAAGAGGAGACCCATATAGAAAATCAGGCATTACAGGGTGAAGGTAAAGGTTTAGAACAAAAGGTATTGGTAGGGCAATCTGTTGAAATTAATACCAATAACAATGTAGTAGATCAGGATGGGACAGATGGTTATCAGGTAATCACCTGAAGGTTACCACAGGGACCACACGTAAGTTCCAAGCTCAAGATAGGTGTGCTCCTATGAACCAGTTAAGAGTTCTTTCTTGTAATATAGCAGGTTGGGATAAAAAGAAAACTGATATGGATTTTATTACCTATTTACAAACATTTGATATAATCTGCCTGCAGGAAACTTGGGTAACAAATAATGCACAAATTGAATTGGAAGGTTATCAAAAATGGACCACCCTGGCAAGAATTGGTGGCAGGAAAGGTAGGGGATTAACTATTTTTATTTCATTAGATCTAAGGTTGAAGGTTGTAATGATTGGAGAGTTTGAAAATAATGCTATGGTATTACATTGCTCTTTTTTAGAACTGGCTGTCCATGTCCAAATCTATAATGTGTATATTCCTCCTTTGAGCTGTGAGAATAAAATGTGGCACAATTTTGGAAAATTCTTTACTGACCTAAGGGAAAAAAACCGAGATGAATATATGTTATTTTGGGGGGACCTTAATGCAAGAATAGGTAAAGATAGTCTCTCTATTTGGAGAGCGATGAATGTGTCAAATTTAGTAGATAAAGAAGCTGATTGGAACAACAATAGGTTATCAAAAGATTCAATAATAAATAAAGCAGGAAAAAAACATTATAGTCTAATAATTGACAACGAGCTGTATATTTTAAATGGGAATTGTTGGTGAGATATCCCTGGGGAAATAACTTTCCCATTTGCGTGTAAGGGTAGTGTGGTCGACTACGGTGTAGTAAATCTGGCTCTCATTCAATGGGTTATAGATTTTCAAGTAGAACAAAGAATAGAAAGTGATAATTTTCCTGTATTAGTATCCCTTGAGGTCCCTGGATTATGTAAGTTAACATTAGTATTAAATATTTCTGGGGAAATAGAGCAGGTAGGATCCTGTAGGGAGTAGATCATAATATTTCTACGATACTTAACTCTGCTTCAGCAATTTATTTACAAGATAAATTAATGAGTGCACAAAATATTCATGAGGCAGTAGATGCATTGAATGAACTTTTTTCTATTTTAAAATCCGCTCTTATAAAGAAAATTTCCCCATATAAAAAGGGTGTTTATATTAATGGATGGTGGGATATGGAATACAGGAGGGAGAAAGAGAACCTTAGAAGGTTGGCAAGAAACCTCAGGCAGAATATAGAAGGGGCACATTAGTGAATTATAGGAAAAAATAAGGATGGGCGAACACGGTTTGGAAGTTTGGAGTTCGGACCAAACTCGACCAGTTCAGTCGACCGAACCAAACTCAATTTTCGAACCGAACCAAATTTCCAAACTTGGCTCTGTTCACCCATCCCTAAAATATAATATTCCATTTAGTTCAATGGGGTTTGAATTTCCGAACTTTGTTTGGGAGTTCGGACCGAACTCAAATAGTTCGGTCGACCGAACCGAACTTCCGGACCGAATTTCTAAACCGAACCGAACCGAATTTCCAAACTCAGTTCCGTTCGCCCATCCCTAGGAAAAAATGTACAGAGTACAAGTTATTGTTGCAAGTTAAGAAGCAAGAATATTATAAGAAACAGTGGATCTCTTTAAGGAATGCGTTGATGACCCATGACAACAGGGAATTTTGGAAAAGGGTTAATAGCTTGCAAAGAGGAGGAAATACATTTATAGAACCTAAAATAACAGCAACCATATGGGAGAGGCATTTTTTTTAGATCTTTAATGCCTCGACTCCTAGAACTTGCCCCTTAGCAGGTAGGCTTAACTTAGTTCTCCCTGAATGGGAACCAGTTAAGCCCGAGGAAATCAAAGAAGTAATAATATCCTTAAAAAACGAGAAGGCTCCAGGAGGAGACTTCATCCTGGGGGAAAATTTTAAATTATGCCCTGAATGGTGGACTGGAGCTTTAGCGACTCTTTTTACGCTTATAAATAATTCGGGTGTAGTACCCAAGGACTGGAAGGCTGGAGCTGTGGTCCCTATATTCAAGAAAGGAGATAAACAGGACGCAAAAAATTATAGGCCCATCACCCTTTTACCAATAATATCTAAGATCTACACAAAGTTGTTACAGGTCTGACTGCAGGTGTGGGAGTGGAAAAATAATTGCTGAATAACAGGCTGGATTCCACCCACAGAAAAGTACCTTGGATCATTATTATTATTATTATTATTAACAACATTTATATAGCGCCAGCAGTGTACCTGGCACTTTACAAAGTAATAAAACAGACACGGTCCCTGCCCCTAGGGCTTACAATCTGAGAGACAGGAGCTGGGGGAGAGACTTAGGAAGGGGAACAGAGGGAGAGACAAGGGGTCTAACA